>VMKM01003798.1:0-28694 GCA_008360985.2 Macquaria ambigua | reverse complement strand
CTCCTCCTGTCTCTCCCTCCTCTCCCTCCTCCTGTCTCTCTCTCCTCCTGTCTCTCCCTCCTCTCCCTCCTCCTGTCTCTCTCTCCTCCTGTTTCTCCCTCCTCCTGTCTCCGTTTATTTGCTTGAGACCTTGTAAAACATTACCACTTATTTCTCATTTCATTCTATTAAAATGGAAAATGAACAGCAATCTTAACCTGAAAAGGACCAAATATTATAACATCTGCATGAAGTGTTCAGTGATATTGATCGTAGCTGAACGGGGATCGAACAGATGCTGAAGTAGAATCAGTACTGTGACATGACTCTGGTGTTGCTGATGGAGGTGGTGCTGTGGAGATGTATGTTGATGTTTGATTCGATATGTTGCGTTTTGTTGATGTGGACTCCAGGAAGTGTAGAAGACAAATAACCAGATAAACAACAAGCTTCCCTCTTCCTCCCTCCTCCTCTCCCTCTCTCCAGAGCCTGCCTGGCCTCTCGTGACCCATACTGCATCTGGCTGCGGACCGGGAGTTGTGCCAACATGGTGCCGGGTTTCAAGTATGTGTCACTTCCTATTTCTCTCTCTCTCTCTTCCTCTCAGCCGTCATCAATCCGACAGCTAATAAAGCTCAGACGACTCGGCTCGTATATCTGCCGTGGCGGGCGAAGGGTTGTATATCTGAAAGATGTAAATCTGTGATGCCTTTCACACTCGCAGCCAAAGTGAAAGGATGGATGGGGAAACATAATGGGAGCAAATGTTAAAATGGATGTCGGTGGGAATGTACTGCGTGCACTTTGTTGGTATAAATCTCCTGTTATGAAACTTCAAGTTCGGTTTGTTCTCTGAGTGCAGGAAACGTTCAGGAGAAGAGATTTTCTGACAGTGTCATATACGCTAATGGCCGCTTTGTTAAGTGCACGTCGACATGCCGTGTCATGTTGACAAGATGGCATCACACAGTGGCTGCAGATTTGTTACTTTTCTTCCATTCAAACTCTTCATAATCAGATCCAGTGCCTGTGGAGGTCTCTGTCGTACATGGAGCGTCATCCTGCTGTAGGTATCCATTAGAAGGAGGGTGGACTGTGGCCGTAAAGGGATGCACATGCTCAGCAACAATACTCCTGGATGGCTGTGACATTTAAACCAAGCTCAGTTGGTATTAAGAGGCTTAATTAACACCATCGCTCCACCACCTCCTCTACTTCCTGTCCAAAAACGCTGCCATGTTGAGTTCTCCCTTTAGTTTAGAGATCCAAAGCAAGAATGCTGCGTACTAACAGTATACAGTATGTCAAGGTCAACGGTCAACTGAGGAAATGAGTCATGTTCTTCTTCACTGCTCTATAAATAATGGGACTGATATTTAAAGCAATCTGTTGACTCTCAACAACAAAGCAAACAGGAAGTGAGCTGGTGTTCACACGCTGGAGGAATCCTTTCAGAGTCTCGAGTCTGGCAGAAGGCCGGCGTGCCGAGCGTTCGCGCTCGACTGGTTCTGGATCGCTGATCTGCAGACCACAGGTGATGTGCCTGCGGGGTCACAGCGGGGTCACAGCAGGTGACGTCCCTGCGGGGTCACAGCGGGGTCACAGCAGGTGACGTCCCTGCGGGGTCACTGCAGGTGATGTGCCTGCGGGGTCACTGCGGGGTCAGAGGAAGAACGGCGGTACACTGACACATAAAGACACACGTTCAAGGACGAGAGTTTGTCCTGCTTCTTTTCTTTCTCAGGGTCATTTAACTGCACATCTGATCATAAAAGCGTGTTGAGGTGAATTAGCTGCTGCCTGCTGCTCATTTTGTCACAGAGCAGCACTCAGACACACACTTTGTAGAAACCTGATAAAACATCCAGCTGTTTAAATAAGTATATTTTCAGAGTCTGGGTTTTCATTTGCAACAACAAAACCTTCTGAATGCAGCTCTGATTGGCTCCTGTGGCTGGTTTCTTCTCCACAGTGAACACTGATGTGACTTTTCAGAAATGTAGTTGGAACATTTATAACTAACCCTTCTTCAGGGCCGTCATATTACATATCACCGCTCTGCATCATTACCTCCCAGAAGTCTTTTCGGTCACTGAGCGGCTCATAAAATATGTGACTAATAATTTTATACGAACTCTCGAAGTCTTCTTAGGGACCTACAGGGCGGAAACAAACAATGTCAGCCTGGTGCAAAGCATGGATGTATCAATAGAGCTGATACAGCCACTCAGCCTTGCTGTTAATTTGTCCCAGTGGTCACTTGCAGAATTGCAACGGAAAAAAAACACAAGATCAATTATTACTCTTTGTACTATGACTTTTAATTAGTGAGCTTCAGAGGTGCTGGAGGCTGGATTTTGTTTCCTTTGGACAGAGCCAGGCTAGCTGTTTCCCCTTGCATCCAGTCTTTATGCTAAGCTAGGCTAACCGGAGGCTGGCTGTAGCTTCATATTTACCATACAGACATGAGAGTGGGATCAATCTGAACATCTAACTCTCGAATTTCTATTCCTTTGATAAGCCTGATATTTAGACCTGCAACGATTAGTTGAGTCACTTAAAGAATCATTTTTAAGAAAGAATGTCAGAATTATCCGGCTCCAGCTTCTCAAACGTGTGTGTTTTCTGTTTTTTTTTTGTCTAAACAAAAATATAGTAAACCGAATATTTTGGGTTTTGGACTGTTGGTCGGACAAAACAAGGCATTTGAAGACGTCACCTTGAGCATTTTTCACCATTTTCTGACATTTTACAGACAAACAACTAATCAAAAGATAATTAAGCAAAATCACACGAGAGGGAGTGATGTACTGAATATGAGCACGGCTGTGATTTGTTCATAGGAATATATGAACATAACTTCACTCATGCAGCCATTACAGGACTGCATGATGTGTTTAGTTCATCTCTGTGTGTCTGTGGACCTGCAGGAGTTTATAACTGATGATATTTACAGATGAGGAGGCTGTAGACGCTCCGCAGCTCTCCCAGGATTAAACCATCTCCTCCCCCAGAGACAGATATGAAAATAATATCACTTTGATTTGTGGGGGGGCAGTGGAGCAGAGGAATGGCGGAATAACTGACAGTTTGGCCGCAGATCGATTGTCATGAAGTGTTGTGGAGTGGGCGCGAGCTACCTAATACTTTGGAGTTATTGATTGGAAAGTGGCGCGAGGGAACACATCTGATTTCACAAGCTGCTTGCTGCAGTGTGTGTGTGTGTGTGTGTGTGTGTGTGCGCGCGCTGCTAAAATCTCATCTTGTCTCTGCATGTTGATGGAGCACAGAAACACGGGGGATCGACTCTCGTGTCTTGAATTTAGAGTCAAACTCAAAGCATTTGGGAGTTTAAAGAACCTAAAGGAGTTTCTGAATCACTGAGTGAACCATATTTACAAAGAAGATTAGGGGTGTAACGGTTCAGTTTGTACCTCAGGTTTGGGGCTGTGGTTCCGGGACAGATTTTTATCATTTATTTTGAAAACATTAAAAATTGCACACTAAGCTAATTCCTCCATGGTGTCGGGATTCCTGCTGATTGATGTTGCTTTGTTGGCACAAATCATCATATTTGTGGACGTGATCCCGCTTCACTGACCATATTTTTGGCATTGTTTGTTGTGACTATAGTCTAATACTCTGGACAGCTCCACTTTCAACGCTGATGCTTCCTTCTTTAGTTTCTTTGTGCACTTGTCTACTGTTACTGTTTACAGGACTCATTTTCCCACTCCGGGCTGATCTGCTGTGGAGGGTGGGACTTGTGCACTCATCATACTCGCTCTATGAGCTTTTGGGGTTTTTTTGACATGCAGATGAGTTTAAATTGAACAATTAAATGTTAGACTCCAAAAAAAGTGTAACAACAACGAATGTAATGTATCAACATGTTAGAGCTCAGTGCACAAAAGAGTTTTGGTGAGAAACACTGAAAGTAACCAGAACTTTTGTTCGTTAACAAGAAAGCTGCAGAGAGCAATACTCTCTAATACTGAACTCATATTCCAACATGACACAGTACACAAGTCAAACTAGACTCCACCAGTAACAATGAAAACTATTATTATTATTATTACTATACAAGGAGAGAATTACTGAATGTGATTACATCAAATAGCTAATGCTGAAACTGTATGCCGACCATAAATAATATCAAAAGTACGGTTTGATCTGAAGAAAATCTTTAAGGTTGTAACTTCACATCTTGAGTCATGTTGAGTGAACTCACAGCTTCAGTGCGACTCTTTAGAGTTTCAGCTTGTGTTTTATAAATCCAGCTCGTCTCTGCGCTCCAAGACTTCCGTCAAACGTGGACGCAATCAATGTCAGACACACCAATATCCCAGGAGGCATACGTAATCCCTGTATAGATCTGCACTCAGTCTGAATGTGATGCTCCCCTCGGCTGACAGATCTTTACATCTGCCCGTCTCCTCTTCATGTGTCTCTTCATATCGATCAATGACTCATGGAGCCTTGGGGGGGTCGTGTGTCTTTTCTGTAAAACATTCAACTTTTCATACACTGTTGGTCAGAAGAGGTTGGTCAAATGTCCCTAACAGTAAAAATACATCGTTAACTGATCGAGTAGAAGCAGTTCTTCACTGGGACCGTGTGTCTGCTACAGAATTCAGATTAAGACATGTGGGATATGTCCATATTCTTCAGGTTTTAGCAGCGTTCTGTGGACATGTATGCAGCTCGTTCACGGCCTCTTCCTGTTTCCGGTCAGCTCTGTGCTGGAAACAAACCTACCAGCCAGCAGTTTGCAGGGCTGGGGTAGAGATGCAGGCACAGAAGAAAAGACAAGGAGAAACACAGCTGCTGTTAAACATGATGAAAGACTTGGAGATCAACAGGTTTCTGGATACGAGCAAATATCACAACGCCGACCTTTTCAAGAAGGAATGAATGAAAGAGGGAGGCTGAGTTCACACGGTCCAACAAGGCTGCATGGAAACAGGAATATTAGAGGAAGATTCATCTTCATCAGCCTGTAAACAGATTAGTAGGAATACTGTCTTTTTCGGATTAAGAGCTAAAACCGGAATATTTTTGTTTTCTCGTTGAGCTGCAGCCAAGAGACCGTAACACGAAGACGTAATTTCAAACTAAAAAGCTGACATTTTTTAGTTTCTTTGTTTTCACAAGACAACGACAATACGTAGCAAGTGACCTGAGTAGATATTGCTTAAATTTGAGAGCTCATAAGGCAAAAAGTTTGGGAAGCACAGAAAATCATGATCTCAGTAGATCTAAAATCAGCCTCTTCTTCCTCCTTTGTCTTCCTGCCTTCCTCCAGGTGGGGGTTTGATTGAGTTCTGGTCAAATGACAGAGCTGATGAAGAAACAGAAGTTTTGTCAACATGGACGTGTCTGTTCAACTGGAAAACTGTTGAAAAAGGAAGCAAGACGGCGTTGAAATGCTGTTTTCCCCTGACTTCAGAAAATCACACACACACAGGAAACAATAATATCTACAGCGGCAGCAGACAAAACTAGCATTTTTAATACAAACGACAGCGGAGCACAGACGGTGCAGAGAGGAGACGCTGCAGGAAGATTAAAATGGACAGGATGAGCCGGTGGAGATGAAAAGAGACGAGGAAGGAAACGAAGAGGAGGGCGAAGACGTGATGCAAGAGGTGGAAAGGAAAGAAGAAGCAGAGTGAAAAGATGAGAGATGGAGAATTACAAGAAAACTAGCTCAGCTAGAGATATCTGTGTCAGGTGAAGGAAGAGGAAGTCAAACAAGCAGGAAGACGTACAGGCAGACAGTTAAATTATCTTCAGACAGGTTTGGATGCTGAATTTCCGTCTCGACGGGTGTTGAAGTGATTTATTCTGTAGTTTAGTCTCGGTCAGTTCTGGCTCTGATGAAGTGGCTTTGACTTTAAGCTTCAGTGGATTCACAGACTTTAAAAGCGAACAGATTTATAGCTTCATAGCTTTTTCCATCTGTTGTCTTTGACTCCTCTCTCTCTTTTAATAATCAACATGTCAACCCCGTCTCACAAAAGACATTTATTCACATTTATATGTTTTAGAAGAAACATTACTGCTGCACAGGAGTCACAGGGAGGAGGTTCAGACTACTGAAACACTTTGGTTGGAGAAAGAGAAAAGCATCAGCTGTTTGTTCAGAGCCTAAAACAACTTAGCGTATCACACAGTCCTCACCCTGGGACTTTGAGTTGACGTAGTTATGTCAGCTGCTGTTTCCAAGATCAAGAATGAATTGATAAATTAAATAGCATAATTATATACATTATATATTGGTTATAAAAGTTAACCTTTTAACCACAGTCATGCTAGCAGCTCTGTGAGGCTGTACTTATAGGTACAGTGCTGCTTTAAGCTAAATGCTAACATCAGCATGCTAACATGCTCACAGCTAACATGCTAATGTTTAGAAGGTATAATGTTCACCATGTTCACCATCTTAGTTTAGCGTGTTAGCATGCTAACATTAGCTAGTTAGCAGTAAACACAGAGTGCAGCTGAGGCTGATGGGAATGTCTGTAGTTCTGCAGGAAGTGTTGGACACATTAACATGTTGACCTGATGATGGCGCTAGATGAAGAGTCAGAGGATCAGCAGAGTTATTACAGTTCATCCTGAGGGGAACATGAACGATGAAGCACATTTCATCACAATCCATCCCATAATAGTTGTTGAGATGTTTCAGTCTGAACCAAAGTGGAGGACAGACATTATCATCCACAGAGCTTTGCTGCTACGTGGCTGAAAAACTATTTTCATGTGAAATGGTTGAATGAAATAAATGAAATGACCATACCTTTTATTTTGACCTTGAGAAATGAAAAAAATGAAGCTGAACCTTTGACCTCCCTGATCTAAACCCATTCAGCAGAATAATATGACCAACAGTGAAATCAGCCTGACAGCACAGAGGTTAAAGGTCAGGAGCCAAACTGTTGGAGGATGATGACCACAGAAGAAGAAAAGTGAAAAGAAAGTTCCCAGCAGGGAGATGGAGAGGATTTATTACTGAGAGCATCGTTAGAGCGAGGAGAGCAGATCTGAGAGAAGAAGAAGATGGATTCAGCAGTGGGATGACAGCGACGGAGATGAAGCAGAAGAGAGAAAATTACTCTTCTAGTCCTTTTTTCTAAACTAAACCCACCACACTGACCTACTAAAAGTCTCAGGGTTACATGTAATTCATCAGCAGACATCATTGCCTTTAATCAGCATCATGATGTGTTATAACATGTCTGAAACTGGTGTTTGTTGCATCCCAGAGGCTGATGGGAGAGCAGTCAGTGTCTGTTCTGTGTGCTCTGCAGAGAAGTGGAGGAAAGTTTGACCAAGTTTGGTGATTATCCTCTATTAGCGTCAGTTAAGATCACATCAAAGCGGTACAAGTCCCTCGTCCTGCATCTGATCTGCTTCTGTTAACATCAAAACCTCAGACACAATACAGTCAGTCACAAGCCCCTGTCCTGCATCCTCAGCATCCTCAGCAGGGACGCAGAGAAGGATCGGCCCTCATCATTTAGATTTTATCTACAGAATGCATAACTTTTCTTCAGCAGAATCTTTAACACATTTGAAACCAGATCGGCCATATTGGGGGTTTCAGGAACTAATCAAACTAAAGTTTGCTCTCTGGAAAACAAACCAAGTGTAGAAACCCACCACAGCCTGACCTCAGTACAGCTGGTTCGAAGCGTAACACAGGACAGATTTTATTCAGAGCTTCACTCAACCGAAAATCTCTGAGAAGAAGTGAGTGGAGCTTCTCAAACTTGCCAATAAGTGGAAGAGTTCCTCCAGGGAGAGAGACAGAGGTGGAGAGATGGAGGGTGAAGGAAGGGTGGAAAGAGTTGGAGAGAAAAAGGAAGTTTAACAGCTTACATAAATAATTTCAGCTGAAGGAGAGAGGGGAGGAGGAGGCAGCTAGAGGGAGACGCAAAATAGAGAAAGAAAGAGGGATGGAAAGGAAAAAGGTGGGAGCAGTGGAAGGAAAGAAGAGGGACACACAGACAGAGGAGATGAACACCAGATGGACTCGGTTGTCGTGGCAGCGAGTCAACCGTTTCCCTGGAGACGGTCTGTGTGTGTGTGTGTGTGTGTCAGAGACGGTGTGTGTCTGTACTGTTTAAGTTGATCCAAAGGTAGGCTGACAGCTGCTTTAGCAACACCACACACACACCACACACACACACACACACACACACACACACACACACACACACACACACACACACACACACACACACACACACCACACACACACACAGACGTTTGTCCCTGAAATGAAGACAGCTGCTGGAACACACCGATGAGACGGACAGAGAGCCGAAACTCTGGTTTTTAAGTTCTTGTTGGTGCACAGATTAAACAAATACGACACAGCGTTAACCCTCGTGCTTCACTTTAAAAAAGTTCCTCTGAGGTCGTAAGAGGACAAAAATGTCCGTGGCAAAAAACTGGCATAAAATTAATAAATATTAATATTATTTTCCCCTTTAATGCCAGTTTGTTAACATAATGTCACAGTTGTTTTTTATTTAAAAAAACCCACAAAAACTGAATTATTTTCTGTATACTAAATGCTAGGGGGATTTTTTATTTTAATTTCATGATTAGCAACAACATTGATTTTGATGCATTTTTATTTTTTGTGATCAGATTTAAAAACAAAAAGTTCCTCTGAGGTCGTTAGAGGACAAAAATGTCTGCGTCAAGAAACTGTCATAAAAATAATATATATTAATATTATTTTCCACTTTCACTGAGTTAAATCTTTTAACCAACATCAGTCCTGATCATAACTACCAAATATTCATCCGTTTTCAGGATTTCCTTTAATCCTTTAATCAGTGAGCTTTAGAGGTGCTGGTAGGTGTAATTTATTAACTTTGGACAGAGCCAGGCTAGCTGTTTCCCCCTGCTTCCAGTCTTTATGCTAAGCTAGGCTAACTACATCCTGAAGGGGAATTCCCAATTTTCCACCTCAGTGTGTGTTTCCAGGTGTTTCCAGGTGTTGTAAAGTAGTATAAAGCTTTTAGTGTCTCAGAGGGAGCTGTGTGATAAATGTCCTCGAGTGATGTCACTTGAGTCAGCGTGGGTCGGGGCTGAAGATGAAAACAGTCTGTTGACTAACTTTTGACTTGCATTGTGGGTAATGTAGGCGCCAGATTTTGACCAGGAAGACGAATGTGTGGAATTAAAAAGACGATATCTCTGGTTCTGCTGCATCAATTTTTAACCTTTTTTTAACTGTCCATCGTGAGTCTGACAGTGTTACAGGAGTGCGATGATAAATCAGTGGAGCACTCTTTTAACACACAGACATGAGATTGTAATTAATCATAATGACAGTCAGAATTCACAGACAACAATCGTATTTCACAAAACCCCTCGAGGTCCTCGTCAGTTAAACATAAACATATCATTTTTGTATTTTGCATTTTAACAAAGAAAAACAGTCTCTTTAGTAAATGTACTTACTTTTCATCCCTGTGTTCAGCCAACATGTGACACACACACTTTCTGACACTCACACACCAGCAAACCCATTCAAATTAACAGGCTAATTTTCTCTCCCTCTGTCTCATTATAACAGCTATTATTCCTTCATCATCTCCACACAGTCCAAACCTCTTACCTCCATCACTTTAATAACTTCACCAAATCTCACCTGTGGGTGTTAAACACCTGCTGCTGCCTCATTGGACCTTTGGGGTTCAGTTTATGACGGGTTTAAACTCATGTAACGGCTGACTTGGTGCCTCAAGAGCCGAGTTCACTGAGAACAACAGGAAATGAGGCGCTTCACTCCTCCGCACCGCGTCGATATGAGTCTTCATCACAGCGCTAAATGTCAGTTATATCAGCCAGTTGTTCCTCGACAGGCTTGAATTAATTAAAGGTAAATAACTAATATGTTTCTGCATGAATCTTGGTATTCTGTATGTTGACTCGTTCTGTCTGTGGTGTAATACTGATCTATATACGGAGTTGTTTATAAGTCTTTTGATGCAAGTCCGAGTCAAGTCTCAAGTCATTTGATTCAAGTCAAGTATTTCAGAGCAAGTCCAAGTCAAGTCTTATGTTGTTTGAGATAACCCAAAATCAGGTCTCAAGTTTTTTGATGAAAGTCTCAAGTTAAGTCTGATGTCAAAGGAGGCAAGTCTCAAATCAAGTCTCAAGCCTCGAGCCTCAGGCAACGTTTTAAGTAATTTGAGTCTGAAGTCATTTGACTGAAGTTTCAGGTCAAGTCTTAAGTGATGTAAGTCTAAAGTCATTCGAGACAAGTGCAAGTCAAGTCTTAAGTCATTTGATAAGTCTTTCAAGGCAAGTCCAAATCATGCCTCAAGTGTTTTAGACCTAAAAAACTAAACTGAGCTTTCTGAGTCTTTTGGGGCCAATCTGAGTCAAGTCTCAAGTCATTCAAGTCCGAATCAAGTCTCTAATTGTAATTAAGTTTCAGGTCTTTCAGAGGAACAAGACTTTTAGACTTTCAGGGCAAGGCTGAGTCAAGTCAGCTGTAGACTGCTCTATATACTGAGCTGATTATAAGTTTTTTGGGGCAAGTCTCAAGTCTTTCAGAGGAAGTTTCAATGACTCTTCATAGCTGAAGAGACGAAGACAGTTGATTAAGCGGAGAGCTGAGATCACACCTAAACAAACTGTTCGTTAAAACTCATATCTCATCAGCACGAATGCACCGTGGAAGTGCGCAGAACCTGTAAATGTTCTCTCCTTCAACTGAAAGTTTCTGCAGCCATTTATACATCGTAATTACATTTCACAGCCTTTCAAACCTGTTAACGCCTCCACTATAGAGCTTCAACGTCGAGAACATGAAAATACAATTCAGCAACAACAGCGTCTGATAACTTGGCTGTATTTTATAACTGACTGAGTCTATTTCCATCCCCTCCCCCGAGTCGCTCCCCGCTAGATGAACGAGGCGTTTAGGTGCCCAAGAGGGTTCGGGATTTATAGCGGCTCGCCGTCGCAACGACCTCCCCCCGTTCTCTTTCTCTCTCCTCACTTACAGCTCAGCCCACGCTGGTGGAAATGTAGCTTGAGAGACGCAGGATAGATGGTGATGGAGAGAGAGAATGAGTGATAAGGGAGATAAATATTGAGTGACTGAGGGGGCGGAGGAGTTAGCAAATAAGTGAGGTGGGGAGAGGTAAATATAGAGTGAGCGAGGAGAGGAAAGCATAATGATTTCATAATAAATCCAAACATGTAGAGTTCATTAAATGTGATCAAAATGTTCTACAGCTGCTGTTGCATGATTCATTTACCTTTTATTGCATTATGCGCTCTGTATTTATTGAGAGGAGATAGCTGTGAATATAGAAAAAGAAAATGTAAATGGCCAAAAGTATGGGGACATTGCAGCGGTATGTGATGGTTGAACATGTGATTCTGCTACCATGGGTATTAATGTGCTGTTATAACAGCCTCCGCTCTTCTGCAAGAGGATGCAGCCATTTGCCATTTAGGGCTGTGTGCAGACCAGTTTCTGTCTTGATGTCGCTGGCTTTGTGCACAGGGGCATTGTCACGTTCAAACAGGCAAGGGTCAAACTGTTGCTACCAAGCACCCAGGAACAGCGCTGGGCTGGGAGGTGATAGTGGCCGCACTCTGTATTGCAGCATGACGTGATGCACACTGGCCCAAAAGTACTTTTTAGCATCCATAATCAGAAGGATGGAGGATGAAGAAAAAACTTAATTAAGAAAGTGATAGATTCAGAGATAGCTAAGTGCAAAGGAACTCCACAACTAAGAGCTAGAAGGCTGATGCTATTAGAGAAACGTTTTTTTTTAAAACGTTAAATGTGTGAATAAGACAGAGAGTGAATAACATAAAATAAGAAAAAGTCAATAAAGTGTGAGCAGGTTTTTAGACCATAAAAAAAAAAGTTTGAATAAATGTTTCTTCACTCGCTCGATCACTCAGGTGGAAAATGTTTTTGCCAATACAGACAGAACATGATAAACAGAGCTGGAAACACGTCGTGCCAAATAAATAAGGACGTGGGCTGAGCATGATCAGACTGATGAATGGTTCTGTCTCAGAGCACAGCAGCTTGAAAAACAAAGTACCTTTTCACTCTCTGAAATGTTTCTGGGAAAATATCCGTCCACCTCCAGAAACATCACAGCAACCTCATGTTGATGGTTTATGACTGTAAGTTGGTTCATTGGAGCATCGCCAAATGGTTCCCCTTTTGTTTTTGTCTTTAGATGGAAAAATGAATAATGGAGAACTCTGGCTGACTTTGAAAAAATAAGAACTACTCAATGTAATTGTTGAAGGACTTTTGATTTTGCTTGTGGGTGTTTTTATCCCACAGATTGCGATGTAGGTCCATCTATCCAACACTGAGCAAGATGCCTCCAAAACTACTGGCCAGATGTACATTAAATTAACAGTGGATAATCATGTCCTCATACCTAAACCATAAAATACACTATTGTCAGTACCTTCCAAAATGATCTATTTCAGTGTTTCAACAAATGTTCATATGTTTTCTGGTTAAGGTTTGGTTAAGTTGAGGCAACTAAAACTACTTATTAAAGGGTTAAAGACAGATTGTGGTCATAGTTCAGAAATCAGCCAGTGGTGACGGTGGAGCATATGAACCTGGCTATTGTGTCACCAAATTTAGTTTTGAGATTGAGTTTTGTTTGCAGGAGAAATTAAATTCATATGTGGTTGATTTATTAAACAGTCCTCTGGAAAATTTGCTCCAATATTTGGAGATGTGAGGGCTCGCTATCCAGGCAAGACTGGTCATTTTGGGAGTTAGCAGGCCAGTTAGCTACCTCCCATTTTTGGGAGTTTGCACTTTGAACTATTTCCATTCGCTTCTACTTTGCTGTTTTTTCAATCGCTGTTAAGCTACTATGATTGAAAGTCAACACTTCCTGCACGTTTCACAATAAATGCCCAGCAAGAAATCGAGGGATTATGCTATTCGAGTTTTTAATGTGAAACGTCTGCAGAGGAAGCGTTTATTTTAACTGACAGTAGCTTAAGAGCGACCAAACAAAACAGCAAAGTGGAAGCAATTGTAAATAGCTAGTGAATGAATTTCTGTTAGAGACGTCAGAGTGGTTAGCATGACATGATTCTGTTGTTGTACTGATGGAACTAGTGCTGTAGAAAATGACATTATACTGAATTTATCAAGACAACAGGTAAACACAGAGGGAGTTTGCATTGGGGAACTTAGGTATAAAGTCTCTGCCATCAAGGTAAATAAAGCCACTATCATTTAAAATGGCTACCCAGAGAGAGGTTTTAATTATTCTATGTTGCCTTCAGCAGGTGAGCAGTGAGAACTGCAACAGACAGAATCAGTCTCCTGCTCTTCGTCTCTGGCACCACCGTTATACTGCGGTCGTTTTGCACTGTGTGGCAGTAAAACCCTGATTTGTTGCCCCTTTACAATTGATTTGAAGGTCAGATGGAAACGCCGGTGCCGGTGGTGGCAGAGACGGTAAACAGCAGGGACACAAACCGAGAGCCAGAGACACTGTGAGGAAAGTAAATGGCTTCATTTACTGGAGCTGCAGTGAGATATACACCGCTTCACTTTACTGCTGCTGACACTCAGTGTGTCTGAGTGTGTGTTTCACGGTTGCCTCTTGTCACTGCCTGTCTTCTGATTGGACGAGTGTCACCTTCCTCTATCCCTAATTAGATGACCAGAAAAGGTGAATTTGTTGGCTTTTTCTCCTCAGTCGACCTCTGAAAGTCTTCAGCCGTCAAACTAACTGACGAGCTGGAAATGAACTATGTGACATAATCTAATTAAATTTGTCATAACTGTTTATCTGGATACACATCATCAATTAACTGCCCAGGCAACTGTAACCCACAGCAACCGACATGAGAGGAGGCGCTGTGTCTGGTTCTGTCCTTTAATCGATGATTTGTTCTTTTGTTTGTTTAACATCCTTTCTTTCTTTCCTCCTCTTTTCTCTCCTTCTCCTCTGTCTCTCTGCAGGGCGGGGTTTGAACAGGACATCGAGGGCGACCACTCGTTTCACCCAGACAGCTGCCACGGTAAGATAAACCTGGCATTTTACTGCCACAATACTGATGATTATAATATGCGGTGTAAACAGTGTAAAAGTCAGTGGGTTGTAAAACTACAGCAATGATACGGGCAATAAACTGGACAATAAAAGAAATGAATGAGATGGTGAGAACTTTAAGGAGATATCTGTATTTTTGTGCTGCAGAATCTGACTGTGGTTGTGTTGTTTTCTTGTGCAGCTGATGTGTTGGCGACCACACGGAACCAGGAGTCTGCAGCCGACTCCGCCTACGGTAAGAAACTCCTCTTATTTCAGCAGCAGGGAGTCATGGGAAAGAGACAGAGAGAGTTAAACCTGCACTCACTGATGTTTTTGGCCACTTGGGGGCAGCAGAAACAATCTGTGAACACAACATTGACATATCATCACCTTTTAAGTTGATATGTTGAACTTGTTAGCAAACGGCTGCGTGTTTGTGTCACCTGACATTTCCACTCTGTTAGCTCTGGTTTGGTCTCCACCAGCTCCTGAGGGAAATATCTGGCTCTTTAGCTGCTAAATGCTCCACTATGTTCACCAGCTGGTCTCTAACTGTGTCTGTCTGCTGTTTGCTGCTGAGCAGGACGTGTTCAGCGGCTTTTTACAGCTTTTATTCTGAAAACGACGCTCTGAGAGGCTGAGAGGGAACCAGAACAGCTCTGGAAAGCTGCAGATTCAGCTGATAATTCTCTGTAGCTTCATCAGACAGCTCATGTGTCATTTCATACATTGCAGGTGCTTTAACAGCATGCTGGTCCTCCCAAAACAGACGTCTTCAATCAAAACAGTTGATACACTGTGGACTTTAAAATCAGAAACATTGTTTTATATCAAAATTATACCTCCTAGTAACAGCCTCAGTTATCACTCAACCGTTGCCGTGGGAAACGCCCACTCAGATACTAGACTCTGTTTCCACAAATACGTCTAAAACCAGTTTGATCCTCTTCTGAAAAGCTTAGCTGCAGCATCATTACAGTTTATATTCCCTTGCATAAAAAGTGAGAATTCAGACTGACTTGAAGTTTTAAATTAGTTTAAATTGAAATACCTCCATCACTGACAGACAGGAGTGCAGCAGATTTATTAAATGATCCTTCAACCAGAGGAACAGCCCCATAAGAGTGAATTTCCCAGAAGATTCAAATAAAATCAAAGCTGAGGAGAGAAACGGGAGGGGTTTTGGAGAGCCGAGGAACTTCCTCATCCCTGCTCGACCCCTCCACTAACAAGCTCAAACTCAACCGGAAGAAATTTGGTTATTACCACTCGATTGACTCATGTTGATGTACAGTAGCTCGTTGCTCAGTTTGACATTATTACCCTCTACTAGATTGCAATCCAGCAGATCAAAGTGCCGCATCGCTGAGCTGCCTGCTCTGTATTCACGGCTGCATCTGGGCTGCTACCTGGCTGTCAGGAGTCCTGCTTGTAAACCAGCCGAGGTATTGTCATTCACAGAGCGACAGCAGACCCATGCAGTGAATCCCATTAAGACTCTATAAGCTGCATTACTGTGATTAAAGCCAGAGAGGGGAGAGAGACAGCAGGACGGCGCACAAATAGAGATTTCTGATATATAGTCTACTTGACATGACCTGAGTTCGTCTTTCAGAAACACTTGAAGTGAACTCGAGTGGCTGCATCACGTCAGGAGTGATAAAGAGGAAGAAGGTGAACAGAACAGGGTCAGCATACTGTGAAAAGCACAATGAATCATGAGGATTAAGAAAAATGAATGAGATATATGATTAGTTGTTCTTTTTCACCACACACTGAAAAATACTTACCCTAATCCGGGTCTGAACGGCGTCTTTTGTCAGGTGTCTCTGAGCCTCTTCAGAGTCAATCACTGGCTCGGTTTGACATTGTCATGTTTGGTTTGTTTTGCGTCATTCCTGCAGGGAACGTGTTACAGGTTTGTAGCTGAGCAGTCCTGATCCTATCAGAGAGCCGCAGCTTCTGAACTAAACACACTGAAGTCCGTGGGCGCTTTTTTAAAGAGCAGTGGATCTCAGTCCCAGAGTCCTCGGAGCTTAGAGAGCGCCTCGTTTTGTATTCTGCCACGTAAGTTAATTGCATTCACCTGGCATCTAAATGAGGTCCTGTTAGATGACTAGAATGAAAAGTACCTATTTAAAAAAGACAAGAGTGGAGCTCTGAGAGCCAAAGAGCAGAGAGCTGCTGTCCTGAAGAAATTAGCCTACTGTCGAAACTGCAGTTCAGTCAGATCAACTGACTGGTGAATTAGCTTCAAGCCTAGTATCTTTAAAAATCTGCTGCATTTAGTTTGGAAGCTAAAATCCAACATGCACTGTATTCAGGTTAGCCTTTCTTTTGTCCAATTTGAATCCAGCTTTATAATGGAGACTTGTTCATTTATTTAATATCTGTATATTAGGTGAGTCACGGGGAAAATCAACAATAGGCTACTAACCATGATGCACAATGTTAAACATAACCAGACAAACAAAAGCCCATACAGCATCAGAGACGATCAATAAATAGATTTGAAGTTAAGTTTCAAATCGGCCAGTGGGATGAGACGTTCAAGTTTTAAAATTCTCTGTAATTCCTTCAAGTAAAAGATAAAGTTAGCATGCTAACGTTCAGACTTCCGTGTATTTAACTTTAGTATAAACTGATAAAACAGCCAGCAAGACAAGGAACAATGGGTGCTGTGGCGAGCTGGTGTTGGTCTGCGTTGCATGAACACCAAACATTAGCTTGTTAGGTTACTTAGCTAACGTCAGCTACGTCGTAGGCTGCTGACCCTTCTAGCTTAGAGTCTACGGGTGCTTTCACACCTAACCTGTTGGTGTCAGTTCAAATGAACTGTGGTGCGTTTGATTGTTTAGTTTGGTTTGTTTCAGCTGGTGTGAAAGTTGCCGATTGGACTCAATCAGACCGCACCAACTACAGGACTGAGTGATAGTGGATTTGTGATTTTAACATGAATTTAAAATGTGCTGATCGTGGAAACTGTCAAGAGGAAATCTAAAGGATCTACAGAAAATAATCTAGATAATTGTGCATGTCAGCAGAGAATCAGAGGTGTGTTATTAAAAGGTGAATGAATGTAGGAACCACGCAGTAATTATCCCCAAAAATATTGATTTGCCCCCGTGGATCCATGGATGATGATGCAGGATGACATCACCAAAACTGTCCAGTGAGGGTTACCTCTCAGTCCACTGACTGACTGACTTGGACCAGAACTAGAAGGAAACAATGGGCGTTTTCGGAGCACAGGAACTATTTCATAGTTCTAAGAACAGTTGGAGGATGGTGATTGGTCCAGACGTAAGAGTACTGTGCAGATCAACTGACATGTAGGGTAGTTCAAGGGCCCCAGGACAGATATACAGAGCCAGGTAGGCTGCACCTGTTTAGAAAGCCTGAAGTCTCAGCACCCTCAAAGGAAACACAGGAGTGACTCTTGATGAGCAACATCTGGAAACATTCACAAAGAGACAGTAAAATATCCCTGATTGCACCTTTAATGTTTTTTAGAATGCATTTGTCTCAATGTGATATTCAGTTTGCTTCAGAATTTGCACATTTACACACTTACAGCGCCATTAGAGGACAGAAATATTAACCTCAACAATGTTTCCACACACACTGAGCTCAGGTGTATTTATATGTAGCTGCTGTAGCTTCACCTCAACCTCTTTGCCACCTTAATCACTGAAACAGCAGCAGGATGTGAGAGAAAAGAGAGAGCCTGCAGTCTTTTACATACCAGGTTATAAAACAATGACTTCCTGCCTGAATTTTCCCTCCATAAATATTACTTTGCAGGCAGAACCACACCTCGCTGTGCGGTGATTAGCCCCGACTGACTGACATGATTACAGGCACAGCAGATGTAAGGCAGCGGGAGACTCGAACGATGCTCGTGGATTAATTTACATACTTCCACAGATTCATCTCTTGACTCACACTAATTGTGTCGTGATTAACCGTGTCATTTAAGTTTTAGATTTTATTGACGCCTGCGGGGATTACCCAGGGAGTTAATGGCACCACAACACAATAAAAAGCGGCAGCAGCCTCAGTACACACTTGGTAACATTAGCCACATTTGGCAGCGCGCTCGTTCTTCATGCTTTCATTGTGGAACTCCAGCTTGAATATGCAGCGATTAAGCTGGGAGTGAATGGTGGCGGTGCTATTATACAGTAGGACTGACAGCAGGCACTTCCTCCATAATGGCGTCTGAGGCAATAACTTCATGGTGTTGGGCAGCCGGGCATGAAGGACTCCGAACACAAAGAATGACGGATGTTTTAGCCAGCGTGCGCCCGAATCTTTCCGCCGCGCTACGCTAGAGCGGCTGTCGTTACTGTAATGACATCGTTTGGTGGGAAACTATTCTCGTAATGACGTTTTCGCTGCAAATTGGTTATTTAATGCACTGCGAGGGAGGCCCCCGTGGGTTTAGTTTGGCTCTGAATGGACATAAATTGGCCATTATGCTGCAGTGTGCCATTACAGGGTAGTTTTATATTAGATGAGAGTTGACATTGTGCAGAATGAGTTCTGCACATGCAAATTATGATGGTTCTTGGATGACATGAATGCTGGCTGTGAGCTGTCTGACTGTGACCTTTACATTACTTATTGTAATGTTGGTGATCCACGAAATGAAGTTTATTCTGCTGTTGAGCTCATAAGTGTCAGGCTTAATAATGAACAATTAAAATGGGTTTTATGCCCTTAAAGTTGACTTCTCAGGAAGTGGAGAACGGCAGGCTGAATGTGATGGTGATCGGAGTTCACAGTCTTTCGTTACTGAAGCGATCCTCTTTGTAGAAGTGTCATATCAGAGTTCCAGTGAGATTTTTCTACATGTTCATCTGTTTTTTAGCTGGCTGCTTTTTGGTTCTGCACTCATTTACAAGTCCAGGGAATGATTAACCAAACATCCTCATTTTAGGTTTTACGTTATTTACGTTTACTGTTAGGCGGCGACTGTAAGGATGAGGTCGTACGTAACTAGCGTAGATATTTTAACCCAAACCATGATCTTTTCCTAAACCTAACCAAACGTTAACTACATGTTTACTATTGTTACCATGACGACGAAGGTCCGGTACGCCTCTATCTAGGTTGGAGGACTTTTCAACATGTAGCTTTATGCACATGAGCGTGTACATACGGTTGCCGACAGGAGTTTCCAGTCACTTAAAGAAGGGACGTTCATCTCATGGCAGTTTGGGGATTTTAATAATTTCTGCAAAACCTTCAGTGACAGGATGATTGTGAAATGTACGTCTTCATCACATAAAAAATCAAATAAGTTTGGTGTCTTTTATACATCTGCAGTGAGTCTTCTGAAAACACAGTATCTGGAAAATGTCAACTTTTCTGAGATTAAGATAAACGTCTCGTTTTATCCAAAGTGTTATGAGAGGTGGAAAACTGTCTCAGCTCACAGTGCAGGATGTAACCCTGCAGCCTGTTTAAAAGCATGAAAATCCCCAAAAACCAAAGATCAAAGATTCACTGGGAACTTTCCCCAGCAGCTCTGACAGAGTTACATTTTGAACGTTTTAGCAGTTTAATTTGGCGTCTGGTGCAGAAAAGTCTTCATATGCATGAAGGACAGAGTGTTTTCTGGCTGTTGTTCAGCGTCAGTCTGCTGCTGTTGGACACGGAGCTGCTCCTCTGCAGCAGTTTGGGGATTTCTGTCGCCTGGGGGGGGGCGATGGCGTGACTCACATCACATTCAACACAACGGCTTCTTCTGTTCTTAATGACGTGAAAGTCTGACGTTGACATTTAAAGGATACTTAGCAGCTCAAATGCTGTTTAATTGAAGCATTAAGTGTCTTATCACTCGACAGCAACAGTCAGCATGGCATTTAAATTAGATGTATGCACCGTTTCAAATCATGTCCTCTTCCAGAAATTCCTTACGGGCTTCCCACAGAGATGAAACTGATATCCATATTTTCACAGATTTCCTAAAATGTCAAACTGTTCCTTTATTATCCAACAGTCATCACTCTCTCTTTACTAAACTGCCAAAAGCCCCAATAAAACATTTTAATTTCATGTTTTTTCCCTTCAGTCTGACACGGGCTGGAAATAATTCAACATTATAAACTTTTAGCTGAATCGTGTCATAATTACATGGTTTCATCATGTTGTCATTCCACACTGATGATTTTAAGCAAGCTGGAAGTAAAAACAACCAAAGAAATTACATTTATATATAAAACTAATTTTGCAACAGCAAATAGGTTTTGAAGGAAACATTATGCTGACTGGGTTACGTTTTTTTAATATAATTTTATTGGTTTTATGCCAAAATATCCAATCTTACAATTACATATCCCTTCGTAGTGACTGCAGCATTATTAAACTCTTTTATGGTTCACAAGGCTTCATTGTTTAGCAAACATTTTCCATACTGTGATATATATCGACATCAAAAAGTATTCTTATCAATATTGGGATCGTAATTTAAACCATGTTGTTGAGACCTGATCTGTTAGCAGGAGATCAGGGCCGTGCTCACAGGCTCATTAGAGACACTTAACTCTGGCAGCTGCAGGTATCGAACCGCCAAAAACCCCCTGTGCTCCATCTTTTCTGAGGTCATATTCACATCACCATAGCAACCTTGTTAGCTTTCACTCCCAGCATGCTGTGCTGAGAGACACACACACACACACACACACCTTCCATCTCTCCTGTAGCTCAAAGTAGCGTAGGAAGTTGTTGTTATACTGAGCAGCCAAGCACACACACACACACACACACACACACACACACACACACACACACCCCATCCTGCTTGCTCCTACACACACATATGCACATTTACACCTACACACACACACACACACACACACTAAAAAAGCTGCATTTCCTCCCTGCGTGCCTGAGACCTTGAGATCCAGTGTAGATGACGGAGCAGAAATGTCAGCTCTGAGGCACTGCTGTGTGTGTGTGTGTGTGTGTGTGTGTGTGTGTATTCACAGGTGTGTATCTGAGTGAAAGGAGGCTGTAGCTCAGTGAAGGAGGTCAGGACGTCTCCATTAGCTCCTCTTCTCTGCTGGAGGAAGAACCAAAAAAAGCAAACTGAGTTAAAGAAGCAGCAGCTGAATGTCCTTTTCACCTCGCCGGTCCTAAGAGCTGCTTTCCAAAATGCCACATATCCATTTAAAAAAGGCTCTGCTTGTTGAGTGCAGCTTCACATCAAACCTCCACACCGACTGAATGGTGTCTGTAGCACAGAGCTCCGAAAACCACAGAGAAATGGTAGTTTTATTGTTGTTAACTCATTTTGTTAATTAACAGTTCACATTTTAAACTGGCTTATTAAACACTTTGGTTTTATATTCAGAGCTCCTGCCACAGTTTCTATTGGTTCTGATAACACTGAGATCTGGAAGCACCGTGACATCGTAAAAATAGGTCCAACAGGGGAACAACCACGAGAAACCTTCGTAAGTACGAGAAAACAAAGGCGTGATACCCAAACTGTCCACTGTGACCAGCTGTATTTACTGTACTATGCAATGAGGGATTTTTAGCAACATTTCAGTTGTGCTCATTTTCAGTTTGACCTTCAAATAAAGTGGTTTAGATAATCTGGATGAAGTGTGACAGTACACAGTGTCAGCAGCACGTTACACAATAACACAATGCAAGATGCAGTTCAGAGTTCTTATTGCAGCAGGAAATAAGCTCTTCTTAAACCGGAACAGGTAGTGAGCAGGGTGTGGCGGGTCAGATATAATGTTAGCTGCGTTTTGGAGTTTGTGTTTGCTGTGCGGTGGTTCAGTTGATGGGAATGAGGATGCTTTCACTGATGGCTGTATAAAACTGTGGGAGGATTCTGTGTTTCACTTTGAATCTCTCGTCGTCTGAAGAAGAGCAGTCTCTGCTGGGCTTTTTTTTGGTGATGTGGTCTGAGTTAATATTCAGTTTGAGAGTATTACTTTTTATTTAAATGACTCTGTGATGGGTATGGGTTCACCTGGGTGGGGCGCTGTGCCTGAAATCAATGAGGAGTTCCTGGTTTTTAAATGTGTTGAGCAGGAAGTTGTTGCACCAAATGATGCTCCTGCACTGAGGGATTTCTGCAATTACTTTGACACTACAGTGACTACGTTTACAAGCACAACATATTCAGTTTTTTGCTCTTATTCCAAAAAAGACAATATTCCTACTAATCTGTTTACAGGCTGATGAAGATGAATCTTCCTCTAATATTCCTGTTTCCATGCAGCCTTGTTGGACCGTGTGAACTCAGCCTCCCTCTTTCATTCGTTCCTTCTTGAAAAGGTCGGCGTTGTGATATTTGCTCGTATCCAGAAACCTGCTGATCTCCAAGTCTTTCATCATGTTTAACAGTAGCTGTGTTTCTCCTTGTCTTTTCTTCTGTGCCTGCATCTCTACCCCAGCCCTGCAAACTGTTGGCTGGTTGGTTTGTTTCCAGCACAGGAAGAGGCCGTGAACGAGCTGCATACATGTCCACAGAACGCTGCTAAAACCTGAAGAATATCTGCAGATCCCACATGTCTTAATCTGAACGTGCTGCATTCAGAATAAAGCCTAATTTGGAATATCCAAACGGAATATGCTGTTTACATGTTCGAAGTAATAGTGGAAAATGAGTGTTCATGTAAACATAGTCAGTGTTGTCAAACCCAACAGAACTGATAGCAGGAAAACTCAACTAAACATAGTTTTCTTTAACCAGCACTTTGTGTGTGTTCATGTTATGGAGCGGTGCGATTCTTGGTGTGTTAACGAACACACTCTTTATCTCTATGGTAGAAATCAACAAGCTCACTTTCAGCTCTCCACTCTCCATAAGAGACCAAATCCTAATTACACTGTGTGTATTACAGAGAGACAAAGAGTGTGATTACACTGCACGAGTGTTTCTGATGTGCTGCCGCGCACAAGAACAAAAACAAGTGTGAGTGTGTGTGTGTGTGTGTGTGTAAGTAAAAGTGTGTGTGTGATCATGTGTGTACCAATTGCTTGGCGAGAGCTTTTGTGCTACGAGTGTGTCTTTTTATTGTGTGTGTGTGTGTGTGTGTGTGTGTGTGTGTGTGTGTTCATATGCGAGCAGGCAAAAGAGCCATCATAGCGTGTTAAAGTGTTTTTTAATGAGCTGGAGCTCTTACAAATGGACCGAGTGTGTAGAGCGGCGGGGATGAGGGGTGAGGAAGCAGCCAAAAGCAGTTGTATTGACGCTAATTATCTTCATCTTCTCTCTGCGCCGAGCAAAACGAGGCGGAGAATAAAAGCAGCTTCACTGGAGGAGTTTCAGGCAGCCGCTGTTTACGAGCGCGCAGCCTGTGTCCAGCGATGAGGGGGACGTTTCAGGGATTCATCCGATCTCACACATTGTTCACGGTGAAGCTTTAAATAACAGACGAGAGGGTGAATATAGAGAGTCAGCACTTTATTAGGTGCTCATATAGTATAACCACTAGGTTCTACCAGTAGTTTATATGTTCTGTCAATAATACATATGTTCTGCTGGAGGGTAATAAGTTCTACCAGTTTTCAAGTACTAGTTTACACGTTCTACCCAGTAGTTTACAGGTACTATCCGTAATGAATAAGTTCTACCAGTAGTTTATAACTTGTACCAGTAGTTTGGATATTGTACCAGGATCTTCTTTTTCAGCTAACGGTGCGACATCACACGTGAAACTTTACACACAATAACGACTACAGGTTTGTCGAGATAAACAGCTGGTGCCATCAAACCATCGCAGAAGAAGACGTGGATCAAAGCTCGGCAGGAAAAAACTGTAGAAAACACGATGGAAATACGGCCTTTCTGTTAGTCTCATGTATTAATGTGAGGAAGGTTACAGCCTCCTCATCGCTCCACACACATCTGATGTTTTCATCTGCCGCTGTTTTTCCTCTCTTCAGTGGACGTTTAAGTGACATGCTTTATGTACCGAGACTTTTTCTAATTTCCTGTGTTTCCACTTTAAATTTAAAATGCACATACAAACAGGTGGATGGAAACCCACCTCATGACACTGCAGTATTGCAGTTAGCACCACTTCAACACACTTCGAGCTGATTTTTATTTGAACCGCCTGATTGCTTTTATCGCTCTGTGTGTGTGTGTGTGTGTGTGTGTGTGTGTGTGTGTGAACATTTTCCCTGCTGTCTCTTTGCTGACCTTCCCTCATCAGTCTTGATTTACTCAGCCAATCAAGAGTCCGCATTGCCAGTGCCTCATACACACAGACACACACACACACACACACACACACACACACACACACACAGTGAGACGCCCACATTGATTGACCCGGTCGATAAAAACACAATATGGAGCTCACTGGGAATCAATCAACAACAAGGAAGCACACAGTCGGAGGTGTTCACCCTATCAGACACCTGTGTGTGTGTGTGTGTGTGTGTGTGTGTGTGTGTGTGTGTGTGTGTGTGTGTGTGTGTGTGTTGTGAGAGAGAGAAGAGAGTTGCCTTTACATAATATGTGTATAACAGCAGTCGGTGCAGTGACTGTGCAGCTTCCTGAAGTCTTGGTGTCACATTGAGGAGATGCTGCAGACTCACTGGGCGGATGGATACACTGTTGTTCAACTAGAAATAGTTCCGGCATGTAACCCCCCCCCCCAAAAAAACAAAAAAAACAAACAAACAACAAAAACACAGACTGTCTTTGCATTTGTGTCGGTGATCAGATTAAACAAAATGAGATACAACATGTTAATCAGTGAACATTAGAGGTGTTGGTAGGACATGGAGCCAGGCTAGCTGTTTCCCCCACTTCCAGTCTTTATGCTAAGCTAGGCTAACCACATCCCGACTCCAGCTTCGTGCTTAACACAAATACATGAGGTTGGTATCGCTCTGAACATCTCAGTGAATTTCCCAAAATGTTGAGCCCTTCCTTTAAGGCTACAGTAAGCTGAATTAGTAAAAACATGCTACATTCATTTTATGTAGCTAACATGTTTTAACAAGTAAGCTAATGGATTCCACTTGAGTAATATGTTAGCTTAGCCAAAACCTTTGAGACTGCTTTTTAATTTGATTTGATTTGATTGCATGCAGTGGAAATGCGTTATTGAAGCTATGTGTGAGCACCAGTGTAAATGTAGCTTCATGATAAATACAGAAAGTGACGTAGTTAAAAAGTTCACATCATTACCATCTTGTCCTGTTTCCCAGAGCAACCGTGCATTTCTTTAAATTACAGTCTTCAGCATGAACCCCAAAGAGAACATTTTACACTTAAACGCTCGTTCTCTCTGAACACCCGGAACAAAACCATTAGGAAGTTAAGTGAATTTCCACCTCTGAGTGCGTTTAATGTTTGTTCCCTCAGCTCCCATTATGTGCATCTGGGCAGAGACTAAATGGCAGCTTTTAAACCTAAACTAAAAGTCTGCTGCAGGCGTACAGGGGATTACACACACACACACACACACACACACACACACGTCTCAGTCAGAATGACAATAACATTAATACAGCGTTAAATGTTCCAGTGAAGACGCTGTTGATGTCACTGAGGGAGAGTTAGGCCCATATGTGCTGCTCATCATCACCATGACAACATAATATCCTTATCGTCACATGAAACACGTTGAATTAATTTTACGTTTTACACCTGTTAATGAGAATTTCACACGTGCTTGTTTTAGGCCAACTTAAAACATAAATATAGCTAGAATATAAGTTTAACATTAATTACTTGAACAAAGGTAAATCACAACTTTTGGCAAATCCAACACTTACAACAAGATTAGCTTAAACACAGATGGACACTTTAAACTCTGGATAGTGTTCACACACGTGAAATAATCAGATCGATGTTCAAAGCAACCAAGAACTAAGAATAACAAATGTTTAGGTTTTACGTACAGTTTTATCTGAATCATTAACTGCCCAGCCCTACGGAGGATACTGAAATGTGGTTAGCCGCAGGGTGTGCATTATTTTCAGAAAACTGGGCGGTTTAACCCAGAAGCCTGATGAACAGGGTATTGAAGTGGTCTTTAGAGAGTGACATCACCTGGTATCAAAGACCAGCCAATAGGAGAGGGCCAGTTCAGTATCTGTTGTAAATAGCTTAACACAGATTTGAGGTTGAGGTCTTACATTTTAATGGGTTGCTTGATTGACAGGTGTGTCAGCCTATCACACTGAGCCATCCCTCCACAGCATCACCCAGGCTTCCTCCCTGTTTCCTAAAGTCAAATTTTTGGGTTTCAATAATTGGCAAATTAGCACAAACTCTAGGTTTCAAAATATTCCTGCAGAAAGTTTTGAGTGACGACAAAGACAGCTTGTGGGTTTCTTCTGGTTTAGATTCAGATGTGCTCTTTTTTTCCCACCTGACCCCGGGTCAGTTCGCTGGTAAATCAGAGAGTTAAACACAAATATACAAACACACTGATAACAACGGTGAGAACACAACCATTAAAAGGTTGAGTGAACAGTCCATTAGCACCGCAGAGGGAGCCTTTAGTGGCACTTCCCTTCCCATCCCCATTATCATCATCATCATCATCATTATCACCACATCAGGGCTGAATGTGGAGCTTAATCGCACCAACACACAAACCTTCCTCAGAATCAAACTTTAAAGTCTTAAATACCTCAAAACAACAGAAAACTATTAGATTTAATATTTCTGAAGGTTCCAGACTGCCTCAGGTTCGTCCTTCAGTCAGAGGACGCTGGTTCAAGCATCTGTTGAGCTGCTGGCTGCAGTAATTACACACCTGACCATCACCTGTAGGAGGATCTCCGTCTGAGAACAGACGTCCTTCTCAAGGTTTCCTCCTCTTCTTTCCCTCTTAATGAGGATTTTAGGAGACGTTACCTTGATCCAGTGACAGTGTTCATTTACTGTTTGATAATGTGAGCGCTGTGAAGACCTCTCACATTGATAAACCTGACTTTCAGCAAGCTTCTGTCCTGCTGAAGTGTCCTTGGGCAAGACGCTGAATCCATACATATATCAGGGGCTCACTTTTCCTGCACAGGGCACCTTAATTGCATGCAAACACACCAAGTGTGTGAAAGATAAGTTGAGGTAAAATAAATTTTCATCACCCGGCAACAACAGTGCAAATCATACAAGACGTCTGAAATGCCTTCAGAAGGAGATAATGACAAATATCAAATGTCTACAATAACAAATGATAATAATAATTTACATATTCACTCTAATTATTACTTACTTATAATATAGCAAGAAGTGTGACGATCAACAAAACGTCGGACTTTAACGGAGAGAGCGCAGGTCACTTCCTGTTTCCTACCATCAGTGCTGGTTTCTTTAAACTCCAAACCCTGATCTTTATCTAAACCGAACCAAACCTGAACCAGATCAGAAATCAGTTTCATTTTTGAAACAGTGACTTGTATCGGCACAGACAAATGATGTTGTCTTGCTGTTAGAGGCGTCAGATCAGAAACACTTCTATGAGTCGTTGTAGAGGGCAAAACCACATATTTTGTTGTTTATTTTGGAGGACTTTCATGTATTTGCTGACACATTGCTAAGTTTGTTGGTGTGTTACTGACTTCAATCCACTGACGATATATCAGCTGAGTCTATTTTTTTTTTTTACATAAACAACAATCTTGATACAGATCCCTTAGATTAGTTTTTTAGTCTATACCTACTGTTGCATTTCTGTCCCACAATTTCTTTCTACTTAACAGCCGATATATACGCCGATATCAGTATATCTGCAATAGGCTAATATTGACAGATATGTTGGCCTGGCCAAATAATCAGTCCAGCTGTAGTTACCCCTACTAAGTGTAAAAACATCTGCAGGAATGTGTGTTGCTTTGCTCCTTCTGCAAGTGAAACAGTCCCACCTATTGAAAGAGTGCTCCACAGTGCTGCTGCAGGGTAACTTTAAACCTTCATATCCTTCATATCTTCAATCATTTTGAAAATTGACACAAGAAATGAAATTCATAATTGAAAGTATGCGAGAAACATGGTGTTCATTTCCTAAATGTAGTGAAGCAAACGCATGAAACACTAACTGGTGCCCTCAGAACGCACTCAGCCATGATGTTAAAGGATGAACAATAACGACAAATAAGTCCCGCCCACACTGTTTGATTGACAGGTGATCCCTGGGAGGTGTAGACACACCAGTGAGGAGCACCTGGTGACTGAATTTAAATATAACACACCCACAGTGTAGAGAGGAGGTGAGGAGGTGAGGAGGTGAGGAGCGACGTCTTCCAGCCTGCTGGTTCACCTGCTGCAGAGAAACAGCTTCATTCTTATTCAGCACACACACACAGACACACACACACCTGACACAGTGTGTGTGTGTCTGTGTGTGTGTGTCAGGTGTGAGTTGTCCGACCTTTAAAGTGAGGGGATAGTGTGTGTTACCAGCATTTTCAGTGGCGAAGCGAAAAAGTCAAACTTGACAAGGTCTCTCCTTTCTCCTCATTCGCTCTCCACACACACACACACACTCTCTCTCTCTCTCTCTCTGTCTCTCTCTCTGTCTCTCTCTCTCCTCTCTCTCTGTCTCTCTCTCTCCTCTCTCTCTGTCTCTCTCTCTCTGTCTCTCTCTCTCCTCTCTCTCTATCTCTCTCTCTCTGTCTCTCTCTCTCCTC
>VMKM01003797.1:0-28723 GCA_008360985.2 Macquaria ambigua | reverse complement strand
TTCATGAAACAACCACACACTCCTGAGTGTGAGATGCACCGCAGAGGAGGAGAAAACTTTAGCGTTCGGGGAGGCTGTGCGCTCTCTGTAGCTGGATGTGTTGATGAACTAACTGGCTGCACGTGTCGGAGCTTGCCTGTTCCTGGTGGTGACTGAGCCGGCGTTCATCCGCACACTCAAATGAGGCTCTGTCAGTCACCGGCATCAGAGTGTGTGCATGCATCAGAGCTCACAGCAGCTTGCCTTTGATACATCCCAGGAATGAGCTACAGATGCTGGACAAAGTGAGCCTTAAAGTTGAAAATCGTGTGATTCTTGATTTTGGGGGGCATTAAAGAAGTATTAACATGTATAGGTAAGCTGCTTATCGGTGCAAGGAGTCTACATTGTGAGAGATATGGTACAGAGTTGATGAAGGTACAGCCCCGGTGACACAATGTGTGTATGTTGAGGGTCTAGTACCTGATAAAAACGCTGGAAAATACAGACATTTTGCTGGAAAACAGGCAGCAAGAACTCACTGTCCCTCTGGATAAACTAATACACTACAATGTAGACTGTATTTGCTTAAAGTCTAGTTACCACAACATGTCAGAGGCTGATGTTACAGTTGCAGTAATGGTCTTGAGGCTTAATGAGGCTTACCTGGAGAGAGGTCTCCGTCACTCTGCTCTCCGGAGTCTGAATCCATCTTCCCCTGCAGGACACTTGGAGGCTGCAGAAGCTCTCTGATTCCTCTTTCTTCTTGTTCCCTTTCCTCTCCAGGGAGTCTTCTGATTTCTTCACCCAGAGAAAAAAATAAAAAACATGCAATTTCTTGTATTTTTTTTTTCTCCTGGTGAGCTAAACTTCCCCTCCCAGCCTGGATCACTGCAGCTGTGAGAGGAATGCTACTGGGCTGATTTGCTGAGCTGTCCTCCTTTTTTTTTTTTTTTGCTCTCTTTTCCTTTTGCTCTCTTCTCTTCTCCTGACTCCCTCAGTTTCCCTCTTTCCTTCTCCCTCTCATCTACTTTCCCCGTTTCTGATGCTCCCTCCCCTTCGCTCACTCTCGGCCCGTCCTCCTCTTGGTTTCTCCCTCCCTTGTCCCTGCCACTTGGTCCCTCCTCCTCCTCCTCCTTCTCTCATTCGGTGCTGTCACACTCAGCCTCTTCACGCTCTCTCCACTCAAACTCTTTCTCTACCTCTTTCTGTATGCTGTAAGTGCCGTCTCTTCCCCTCTCTCTCTCTCTCTCTCTCTCCCTCCCTCCCTCTGTCTCTGGGTAAGAGTGCTGCCTGTGTTTTAGCAGAGCAATGGGAGAGACTCATTCATGGCAACTTGAAATTCATCTCCAGCAGTAAAAATCCCATGACCCCTTGTTACTGGCTGTTGTAAAATCAGTCACTTACTGTCAGGTGTCCCATAAAGTCAGGCCAGGTTACTGTTTCACCATCTACAGTAATCACTAAATGGATCTGAAATGTTTTGGGTCATTTAAATGTGACAGGAAAGTAGTTTTTGTATTAGATGATTCACCTTTAGAAGAAAAAAATCCTCCCTATCTCACATGACCAATTGTACAGTTCTTGTGTGCTTTCCATGAAAGCCTCCTATATATTTAGATTACCTTTCTGTCTTACAGGGATTCATCTGTTTCCATTACTTGCAGAGACTTGTTACTTGCTTTTGATAGATATTGAAGGATGCTCCAGCATGCGATATTTCATAATCGGTCGGCAAACAGACGCCTTTTCAAAGCAAAAAAGTCTATGAAATTCACAGCATTCTTTTCACGGAGTCCATATTTGTCTTCTGGGTTTGATTTTCTGATCACTTAGCTTATGAACACCAAGTCTGAAATGCCAGTGTGTCCTTGAGTGCCCCAATAAAGAGAGTTTTCAGAACACTCCCTGCTTTACTATTCAATAAATATATAACTTGATGAATTATATAAGACTGTAAGGGATAACTAATCTGTATCCGGGCAGATTTAAGTCTGCCTGAAAGGTCGGAGCCCAGTTTAGAAACTTTGGTGAACTTAGGAAAATAGCTGACAATACTGCAAACTTTACATTTCTGTCAAGTATTCACAATAAACATGCAAAACCAGTGTATTCTTTATTGTTGCGCTAAACCCACAGAGAATTACAGTATTACCCAACTCTGCAGTTCCCCTCAGCTCTACAGGGCGTTTTAACTTCTTTCAGCTCATTGTTTAACTTTACTGTTTTGGTTCACTCTCACTGCTCTCATCAACTTGGCAGCTGTTTTAAAAGAAAAGCTCTAATAAACCCATCATATGTTTACTGCATGCACCAAGCGGCCGACAGCTAGAAAGTTAAGGACTAGCTGGTGAACATAGTGGAGCATTTAGCAGCTAAAGAGACAGACATTTCCCTCAAAACAGAACTAAAATGAGAGTGAATATGAGACTTACATTCATCGGGTGGCCAGAAGCAAACAAACACAACAATTTTATAAGGTGATAATATGTCAACGTTGTGTTTACAGCTTGTTCCACTGCCACCAAGCAGGCAAAACATTTTAGCTTTAAACGCATTTAAAAAAAAACAAACAGCTAGTGGTAATATTTTTTTGCAGTATTGGGTTAAATTGCTCCCATGGATAACTGGCAGAGCACAGGCTGTGTCTCTAGGTGTTTCCAGCACAGCTGCATTCGATTTTTAGCAATCAATGTCAGGCTTTGGTGTCAGAATTGAACAACAGATTCTTTGTTGATTCACCATTTTACACATTCAACAGTCGTGCAGAGAGAAGTTTGTTGCAGAAGAAGCTATAACAGTTTCTCCACCCACTTAAAGCAGCGAGACGTTGTGTTATAAGTAAAGGTTGTGATTTCGCTGGAACTCTCACAACAAAAAAAATCGTACTCTCGTTCCCACAGCTGAAAACAAGAAACAATTCTGGGAAACACTGTATGAAGGCAGTCACTAAATGAATACCACATCAAAGACATTGAACATGACAGACTGGTGATGTCTAAAATGTGTAAAACCATCTTAGGGTGGATTCCTCTTTTAATCAACTTGAATTACTTTTTGTCTGCAGCCTGTGAGACGACATAAAGCTCAGATTCAGAAGCATGGGGGCAGGTGGACGTGCAGTTGGTGGTCCAACAACAGTTGCAGGCGATACCATCTCCCAGGTGTGGAGCTGACTGTTGCTCAGCGTGAACACTGGGCACCAGATGGCATTAGCCTGCCTGCCCACCGCCCAAGGCTCACTTTTCATCTTCGACACTGTGTGCATTTGCGTGTGCGTGCGTGTGTTCTCTCTTCTGCAATATTGCAGTGACAAAAAAGATATGCCAGTAATCACAACAAGCTGAGCTACTTTGATCCTAGCAATAAAGCTGCGTATTTCCTTAACCTGAGAGTTTGTGTGGAGGCTAAACTGTGTTGTTGCCCTGAGACAGAGAATTATAAAAGTGAGTCTACAGTAACTTGGGTTGCTTGGAAGACTTTTTTTTAAATCAAAAGTTACAAGAACCTAAATATGAAATTGAAACAGAATATCATTCTTGAGCACAACTCAGTCCCTCTGGCCTTTGCATAAGAGCTCGGTAATTCAGTTTCTGACATAATCACCATCATCAGCATCTCCATAAATGTGCCCTTAGAAATGTGGGGCCATTTAGTTTGCAAGTTCCTTTGCTTGTATAACTACAAGCTACTGTCAGATCTACTGTGTCTCTGCGTGATACGACAAACCAACCACACTACAGTAACAGGAGATAATAACCGCTGGTGAAATAAGAATTCATATCCAGTACCACAATGCAAAAAATGCTCCATTACAAGTGAAAGTCCTGCATTCAAAATCTTACTTAAGTAAATAAGTATAGGTACATAAGTGTGTCCCCTGTAAACAGTTTCTGTTGTCATCTGTGCTACTTGCAGCATTTCTGTATTTGGTTGTGTTTTCACGTGTTGTCAAATTGGTGAAGTCTCAATTTCCAAGTAACAAGTAACTATAATTATTAAATAGATATAGTGAAGTAAATGTATAATATTTCCCTCTGAAATATAGTGGCGTATAAGTAAAGTAGTAGAAAGTAGTAACAAGTAGGGTGGTATGGGTATACTGTAAGTGTTGTAGGAATTTAAACTTCTTTTGTGGCAGACTTTAGTTATAAAGTTATGAAGTTATGTTCTTTTATGACAGATGTTTCACCGCTGCAACTGTGTTATTGGTGTCTTGGAAGTCTGTGATGGGCTGCTCACTTGTTTGTGCATGACATAATAAACAACACTACTACTACTATAAAGTAGTAATAGTCGAGTAGAAGTATAAAGTAGTATTAAGTACAAAAGTAGAATAAAATGTGTATACTGGTAAAGCACAATTGTACAGTACTTGAGTAAATGTACTTAGTTACTTTCAACCGCTGATAATGACCCATCTTAAGTGAGCTTGGTGAATGCTTTTGTAATGGACATTTTGGAAATGTTTTTATTTCAATTACTTTCCCAGTCAAACCCAAACTGCTGCTAACAGACAAACGGATGGGCAGAAAGAGAAACATCAGCAGCAATATACAGACTGCTGTACCAAACTTTATAGCCTCAAACTAAAACCCCCAAGTTGACTTATTTTGAAGGTGGGCAGAAAAGGGTGACTAAAGGAAGAAGAAGAAGAAGAAGAAGAAGAAGAAGAAGAAGAAGAAGAAGAGCTTCCTGTAATGATGGGCGCCACCACTCTCCTCTGATGTTCAATGAGAAACAAATGAGCTGACTTTGCAAAGCGGGCCACATCAAAAGGCCTTGAAGTGAGAGTTTGCCTGTGATCCAGTGCCTTCACTGGCAGAGAGCCTTCCAGTCTGGGCTTCTTCAGACAGACCAGCCTGATGAGAGAGATTCACTCCTGTTTCAAGGGGAGTTGTTTTCCTGTGATTATTATGAGCACTAAAATGTGCAGTTCATATGAGCACAAACATTCAAACAAGCAAACGTCTCACAGCATCATGAAAAGCAGTGTCATTAACTGTAGGAGGTACAATTTGTATTAACAATGTACCGACAATGTAGAGAGATGAGTACATTGCCAGTTGACCCTTTCTGGTACATGTTTCCATGGCAACCTAGGCTCCTTTTAATGAAACAATAATCCAGCAGGGAACTGAAACAGAGAGACAATATGGCCACTGGCATTTGAGAATTTTAGCACAGCATAATGTGTGTGTGTTTGTGGGCGCTAAACAGCACGTAATCAATCAGATTGTCAATCAGAGCACAAGGCAGGACAGTCTAAACATTTTGCTGCGAGGCTCTTACGTCTGAGTTATTTTAAAAAGCTGTCTGGCATCCTGCCTTTATAAATCTGTCATGCAGCAATAGAAATAAATGGAACGGGAAGGAAAATATACATCATGTGACTAACAAAAACCACAAATGAAGAACCATGGACTTCCTTAAGAGAAAGAACAGACTGATTTTTTTCAAAGAAGTGCATCAGATTCTGCATGGCAAGCTGTTGTAATACCTTTAAACCTCTGGTCCAAGTAAAATGCAGTTCTGTGTTGTAGATTTGCAATATGCATATTTTCTTTGAGGTGCCCTACCTTAAAATAGTCAAAAGTGTTTCAAAAGTGTGAAAACTCTCACTTTAAATGACATGATAAAACTGCAATCACTGTGACAGACACACGGGCGACCTTTCTGCCAAAAGCAGGCAAGGCTGACACAGTTTGAAACCGCAAGTATTATTCAGTTCCCCTCTAAAAATATTTCCCAAACTGACACACACACACACGCACACACACACACACACACACACACACACCACAGTCCCCAGTAGTAGACTTGAAGTGAAAGTTACCACAGATCTATTTAGCAGATGCCTGATATGCCACAGTTTGGAGCCAGAGGAATCACGTTAGCTCAGTATGTAACTCTGTATACTGGAGCTCTCCACATTTTCTCCACTGAAACTGCCACTTTTGACAGGCAAAAAAAAAAGTATGATTGTTTACTGTAAAGACACACAGGAAATGTTTCAGTGTTAGTAAGTATCAATATTTTGCCATGCTAGTGGCGTGGCTCTAGGGATGGCATTGTCGGTCTGTGTGTTGATCAGTCTACCTCTTTGGTCCAGAATTAAATATCTCAAAATATCTCCAATTACTGGATGGATTGCCACGTAATTTGCTACAGACACTTCTCCCCTAAGGATGAATTGTATTAACTTTTCATCTAGAATCATCTTCAGATAAAACTTTTAATTTGACCAAATAGTTGCGAAAGTAATGAGATTTCCAACAGCCTCAACTTTGTGTTTAGCGCTAATTAGCAAATGTTAGCATGAAACTAAAGATGGTGAACATGGTAGACATTATACCTGCTACACATCGGCATGTTAGCACTGTAATTGTGAGCATGTTAGCATGCTGACATTAGCATTTAGCCTCACAGAGTCTCACAGAGCTGCTAGGATAGCTGTAAACTGTTAGTCTTGTTTACGTAAGTACCACTGAGCTTAAATGTTAAGTTGTAGTCATGATACATTGCTAAGAGGCTGATTATCAAACTGTAAAGGAGATAGATAGATAGATAGATAGATAGATAGATAGATAGATAGATAGATAGATAGATAGATACTGATGGTGAATTAAAACGACAGTATTAGGCCCTTACGTGAGGAAGTGATAATTAAAGCATCTTTTCGCCCTGAAGCTACTGTACACTGTAGTAAGTGCTAACAAATATGACAGATGTTGTTGGAAGAGGCACTTTAACACTTAAACTGATACAGATAACACGTTTTTTCTATCCATTTAAAGCTTAAATCGCCACCTCTGTTAATCCACCTGTTTGGCCGTACCACTCATCAGTCAACCTCTACAGATTAGTGATTCAATTTAACTTTATTAGCAGAAATAGACTGATAAACAAAGTGTCGCCTTGAGGATTTCTGGGTGGTGGAAAAACAAAGTGACAGAAGAGAAACAGGCGGCGTATGAGAGGAACTTAGCAGCAACAGATTCAGTGGATATTCAGCTTGATATTTCCCAGTATTCCTCTATTTACATCCATTTTTAATGACTCAATTCTCTCTTAACTCTTAAAAACGGCATCAAGCTTTACAGAGACGATGGAGATTGTTATGAAAATGAGTTTACAAGACACATCAAAAGAAAGAGAGAGAGCTACTGCATGATGATTTCCATCCTGATGGAGGGCAGGAATGAGATGGAGGTTAATTAGAATATAATGATTCATTCGCTATATCCCAGGACACCTGCAAGGAACAGCCTGTGTGTGTGTGTGTGTGCGCACAGGCACACACGCACACACACACACACCCACGCACATACAATGCTGTTTACATGCACATACACACAGATAACCCTTAAAAAGAACCTTTTATAGAGAAAAAAACAAATATGACCAAGCTTCAGTCTCATTAATACACACACATTTAGAGTTCACACATACAGTAGGTAAACTTGTTGCTGAGGTGGATAAATGGTCTATATTAGCCTACCAAGCACTTGTGTGTGTGTGTGTGTGTGTGTGTGTGTGTGTGTGTGTGTGTGTGTGTGCGTTTTTCCCTGACAGACTCTCCTCGTCTCTGTTATCAGCACAAGCAGCTCCCAGGTGGTTGTGTGTCAGTGAAATTGAGATTGAGACTCTTATTTTAGATGTTTCCCTCTCTTGCATCACTGATAGACATACTGATGGTTGACATCTCCGGAGGAACTGCGCTGCACAGCTGAAAAACCTTATCTGCATGTGTATTTTCTCTTAGCTTCTTCAATACCTCCATCTCCATTTCTCCTGTCTTACAAACACACTATCAAAAAAACATGTTTGCAAGTTGAGTTCCTGTGGTCTCTCAGCATAATCCTTTGAGCGCTCTTGGTGTTTAGAGAGTGGAAGCAATGCAAATTGAAACATCTGTGTGTGAAATGTATTGCCACGTTTGCCCAGAGGCAGAGCAATTTAACATGATGAACAGATTGGTTGCTATATTTGGTTGTGCTGAAGATCACATCATTGTATTATGTGTTGCAGTGCCCTCTCCTGACCAATATTTGCAAATACAAAAAGAGAAGAAAAGGTGAGAGATATGTTTTAGTCCCTCTCTCCATCTAAAAGTGCAAAATGACTGGAAATATTAATGTATTTAAAAAGAGGAGATTTTAAAACACAGAAGAAAGCATTTTTTACACTAATGGTCAGTTTCTTACTTGGAACGGCTCCAAATATTTTCTAGTCTAAATATATGTGATTACATTCAGAAAAAAATGAGAAAACACTCAAAAAGAAGACAACAACACACAATATTGGCACAATAATTTACATTTACTTAAGTATTAGCATGTCTAAACTTACATTTCACATAATGCATAATAGTTCAAGTAGAAATACAATTTTAATACATACCAAAATATAAAAGTTAGCTTTGTACAGTCACAAGATGATATGAACGAAGTAATGGAGATCATATAGTATATGTATATATTCTATATAAACGTATAGGTACAAATGAAGAAAACACTAAAGGTCAGAGTCTCAGAGTGTTTTCCAGCTACCTCTCTGTCTGGGTAAGAATCTCATGCTGAGATGTTCGGCCTCCTGCTGATGCTCTACAGGCTGCTGGGAGAGGTTGTTGGTCTGTGGGAGGCAGTCCAGGGTCAAGCCCTTATGGGGGCAAACGGAGTACTGGGAGAGCAATGTCACCAGGATGGATTTCATCATCACCATGGCGATGTGCTTACCAACGCAGGCGCGAGGGCCTGAACCGAACGGCTGGAAGTAACGGCGAGGAGTCTGAGGGAGGACAGACGGGAGGGGCAGAGGACAGATGAGAGAGGTAGTTAAAGTCCCTGAAAGTCCCTTTCAAATAAAGTATTTGTCTTTAACATAAATAGTCATGACTTAAAGAAAAAAACAACAAAGTATTATTTATTAAAAGTTTGACACTCAAAACTCAGCTAGTCGGCTTCATCAGTTGGTGTGATTTGATCAGATTTGAGTGACAGTGGCAATATAAACAAACAATCCACCAACTGTCATCAGATTCTTATTCAAATGTTGCTAAATCCGGATTGGTGCACAGAAGTACGTGATATCACCTTTAACATACAAGCCCCGCCCACTTCAAACCAGTGAGAAAAGCAAGGATGGAAAAAGAAATGCCGAAATCTCTCATGTGAAATATCCAAAATTGTTTTAACTTTGGCAGAAAAGCTGAATGAGATAATAGGCTTTCAGGGTCTTTAAAAGTTGATTTATTCACTTTAAGATATTTTATCTTGTACTTTTAAGTCTCAGAGTTGCAAATAGAATCTCAACTTGGCAAAAAAAAAAACATACATCTACTTACATTTTTTTCAAAGTTTTCCAGACTGAATTCATTGGGTTTGAGGAAAAACTCTGTCCGGTGCATGTGGCCGGTGTTCAGAATGATATTTGTGCCCTTCGGTACCCTGTAGCCATCTATGATGTCATCAGACAGGGCTCGGCGCATGGTGAAGTCCACCACAGGGTGGAAGCGCAAGCATTCGTTGATGAAGCTCTCCAGCACCTGCAACTTCTGAACATCCCCCTTCTGAAGTTGTCTCTCACCTATAGCGAGACAATGGCAATGAGATATCACTCGGTTACCAGTTTATTAGGCACACCTAGGTAAAATAGGGTGGACAAAATAATAGAAACTAAATAAAAACTGAACATTATAACTAGAATTTATTGCAGGACTGTTGTAACTGCATTAGTTTTAGCTAGGTGTACTATACCTAATAAATTGGCAACTTAGTGTATGACAAACTTTATTTTTGCTTACATGCAGTGGTTTGCTTTACATATCTCAGTACACTATTACGACACACTGCATTTGTTAAAATGCATCTTTGATCAGCTGATAACTGCATATGACTGATTCTAAAATGTTTAAATCTAGCTTTTTAAATCTAGCACTGGTAGACAGAACATAATCTCTACTATATTTTATCAGTGTCAGTGTCTTTAAGTCTTGATTCTCCCAGCTCCTTACCTACAACAGTGTCTATCTCCTGTAGCAGTTGCTGCTCCACATCTGGATTCTGTTTGAGGAGCAGCAGCATGAAGAAGAGGCTGATGGACAGAGTGTCTGGTGCTGCGATCACCATCTCCAACACGCACTGCCTCACGTTCTCCGCAGACAGTTCGCCATGGTTCTGAAAACACACACACACACACACACACACACACACACACACACACACACACACACACACATGAATGTGAATAAGCTGACTTGGCAGAAAAAAAAAAATTGTAATTCACCATTAGAGGATTTCTGACATATGGCTTTGAGGAAGTGCTGAAAGGGCTTGAATAATGAAAAAAGGACAAAAAGGAATAGCCTTTTCTTTGAAATTCTTTGCAAAAAGGAAAGGCAGAGACTCAATTCTCAGACGAACCTGTGCAAATATGAGCTCTGCGGTGAAGTTGATGTTGTCCAGTTTATCTGCCTGCTCCACATCTCTCCTCTTCTGCTCTACAAGGCTCTCTATGGCATCTTGCAGCTCCTGGCTGTGAGACAACAGATATAATACACTTGATTATAAAAAAAAGAAAAGAATGCAGCATAAAAACCTAAAGGTGGGCTTATGTGTGAAGAAGCATGATAATATGAAAAATGATAAAGTGACAGAGTGACTCACGCTGCTGTCTTGTGTCGCTGGTGAATCCAGTTAAACTTGAAGTAAATGTCTGGTTTGATCAGCACAGTCTGCCATATGTCAAAATACTTCTGAATCTTCAGCAGCAGCTCTTTCTCTGGACACAGGGTTAACACAAGTGTATGAAGAACACAACACAGTAGTAAGATAAATTCACTGCATCTTAACTGACCCAAGCTAATGAATTAAAACTCACACAAGTTCCCACGTGTGTTTGATCCAGCTTTCCAGACTCACAGATTTCTCAATTTACAACTTGCATGATAGAATGAGTTAAGTAAGAGATTTATGCATGCCTACTCACCATTCACAGGTACACCCAGGAAGAGTCTGTTGGAGATGTCGACCACGGTGCAGCGCAGCAAACTGAGGACATCCACGTGATCCAAACTGTCCAGGTCGTCCAGGTGAGTCTGTGTGGAGGAGCCGCAAACCTCCACTGTGTGCTGTAAGCCCGGACCTGTCAGGGCTGGCACAGAAGATCAAAGTTTTTGTGATTGAGGTTGGTCAAATATTTTGTATCTGAAATCACTGAATAACTGGATCAATCAGTAAGTCTGCGAGGCTGATTAAAGGTTGAAACGTTACCTTTGGTGAAATAGGTGCGTATCTTTTTCCACAGAGTTACGTTGTTGTTAAATATGATGCCTTGCTCATTCATGCCGATGCAGCTGAGTCCCTGCTTGCTACCAAAACGTGACGTATAATGTCCATTCTTCAGTACATGGTGCACCGCTGATGCCCTTATGGTAAAAAACAACAAACTACAGATTATCAGTTTACACTTGGATTGACTGTTTGGCAACTTGATTCATCAGCATTAACAAGCGATAACCAACCTGCTGAGGATGAGGGTCTCCTCTCCATTGATCCAGACTCTGACAATGTCTCCATACTTGTTGTTGTAGTAGTTGCTGGCTGTGCCTATACCAGTCCAGAGGAATCTCACATATGACAGAAGTGGCCCCAAACCCAGACAGAAAGAAGGACCTGTTGTGGTAAATGACAATAATTATGTTTCAGTTTACACCAAATTCAGTGATGAGGATTAACTTAATTAGCAACAGAACTGGCACCAGCACAAAGAAAGAAAGTGTGTCATGCCTGATGGATGACCTACCTGGGACAGTTTTCTTGTCTGTGTGGCTCCAGGCGATCAGCAGCAGACAGACAAGCAGTATTAGGGTTCTGGTTGCCACGGGGATGCCCGGTGATCCCACTGCAGTGGCATTCGGGGACATGGAGATCAGGTCTGCCACTATGGCGTCCAAACCGACAGGAGTCATCACGCGTTCACAGGCAGAGATCAGATCCATAAGAAGGCAGATTTAAAACAACCTGCACACTGCACAAAGCCAGCGACCGCTCCGAGTGATGAAAGCCGCCTTGACAATCTGGGCTTTCTCTTTATATGTGGTCTGAGCTGGTTATGAGCCAGGTCAGGGTAATGCAAAAGCCACAACAGGGGAGGAAAATGGTAAACAACACACTTGTAACCTTGAGGGGTTGGATTTGTGCCTGTGCCCTTGAGCGTACAGGACTTAGTTCAGTGTGCAATCCAATATTGGAGCGAGCTTCTATCATGGGTTTTATTTGACATTTTGGTGATGAAAAGCAAGTTTTGCTCCTCCTTTGAACATCAAAAGAATCTGATTAGAGATCCTACATAAGAGCACTTGGCCTGTGAGCATAAGGGATAATCTGTGTTGTTGTTATTGTTATTATTACAGCTGTATCTGTCTTGCAAAATTAAATTCTCTGTTTTTTCAAGAAACACATCTGTACTTCGGTTTTCTTTCATTTTTTCTATAAAAGGAAGAAAAACTAACTCTCATTACAATCTCTTATGTGAATGGATTGTTTAGAATTTGCAGTATTTGTGATTCCTCCCAGATTCCTCCATCAGACTGCCAGTAGATGGAGAAGCAAAGCTGTGAGGCATTAAACTGGATCTTTAGATTTACTGCAACATGATTAACTTATGAAAACATAATCATATACACTGAATATTATGAGATGACTATGATCAGAACACATGTTCTGCAGCAGCTCTTGTGTCTCTCTCACTCAGGGCTGTAGCTACCACTGCAGCCAGAAAGTTATGTCATCTTAATTTTTTGGGGGGGTTATACATAATGGGGGGTTTTACAGGTAGATACCAGTGTTTTGTACCCAAGACCATTAAATTTGACTGTTTTCAGGCCAAGAAAAATGAAGAAATACATAAATGAATATACAGTATATGTTCACTACTGCAACAAATTTCCTCACCAGAATTGAAAATTGGGTGAAAGCTCTTAGAAACCTTGATCATGTGGTGAAGCTGTTTTATTTATGAAAAAATAAATAAATAAATAAATAAATAAAACAGTTGAATGAAATATCAAAATTAATAGGACATTTTCCAAATTTTTTTTTTCAGGTCTCTGCTCAGACTTATGACCTCAGCATTTTTAATCTCCAGTCTACGACACTGACACCACCACACACTTATTATTGTTTTTTGGTTATTTTTGGTTTCATCAAACCTTATTATTTGTGCACTGACTCATCTGCTGTGTCTTTCTTGACATACTGTATCTGTGTAACTTGTTTCTGTGTAATTTGTAACATATAACACAACATGTTCTAACCTGTAATATTTTATCCCAAACGATATCCTGAGTTGTGAAAAAAAAGTATATTTCTTGTTCATATTTCATATATTTTCATGGTCTCATATTTATCACATATTTTATTAACTGTTTTTTTTTAGCCAGCTGTTTATTGCATATTGCTTTCTATGAACTACTGTATGAACTCTGTGAACTGTGTCTCCTACCACTGCTTACTTTTAAGTCCAGTCAAATTAATTGTATTTTGTTTTATTTTGCAATTTGTGACAAAGCCAATGCTGTCTGCCTTTATCTCTGCCTCTGTTCCATTTGCTCATTCTGTATAAAGGACTCTGTGAATTCACTCACCGCCCACGTTCGAGTCCAAGAATGTGCGTTGTTCAAATGGCCGACTGTGTGCTGAGGCCCGGCCTTGATAACGATGCCCTGTATGATGGCTTAGTCCTAGATTGTTCTGCATGATTAAGTAGAGACAACCCCCCAGTTTCTACCGAAAACAGAAGTTAATGTAACCTTGTCTCTGGGCTCTGAGTTGTGGTCAACCACATCTTTGTCTCCACCACATGAGTGGGGAGTTGTTCAGAAGTGAACAAACAAGATTAATAGAAAGCTGAAAAAAGTAGTTAAATGTCAGAACATATATGATTCTTGAACATAATTTATTAACTCCTCTTTTACCTTCACTTTTACATTATTATTCTCCTTATAGAGAGGGGGAAGTTCTGCATGTATTCTGACAACTGTGGGTGATTTGGATATTCTTTAGTATATATACAGTGTACTGTGTATGATTATGTGACAGTAGAACTTGATTTGATTTGATTTGAGTAAAACAGAAACAGTGAACATATGACAGAGAGACAGAGGGGTATGACGTGCAGCAAAAGTTAGTGGATATGAATTCATACACTTTACGCTATTGCAGAGTTGTCAGAAAAAACACTGGGAATCACATACACTACATGATTAACTTCACTTACAACATACTAAACTTGAAAATCTGACACTCAATAATATGTTTCTTATTTAATTCAAATTCTGTTTTTAGACGTTCAAATAAATGTACTTTTTTTCACTGTATTGGCTGTCTGATTTTCTTTAGTGTGCCATTTTACTGATTTAATGTAATCTATTCTGGTCTTTTATTCTTGATGACTTTGCTGAATTGTGACTTAAAATGATAATACATCCTTACTACTTGTGAAACAACTTGGATAGCAGTGTAAAAGGGGAAAAAAACTCTCTTGGAAACAGAGATTAGGTGGGTGGGAGGATACACTTTGTAGGAAGACATGTCAGGTCATCTGGCTGTCCTTGGCTGGGAGCAGCAAGATGGACATGGACCTCTCAGCCCTTGTGGTGAGAAGACAGATAAGGCTGCTTTTTTTTCCAGCAGCTGCACCTCAGGAAGAAGGAAACAGAAACAGAAAAGGTCAGTAAGAGACCAGAGGTGGACAAAATTGTGTGGACATGTCGACATATTTACACCACATGGTTCATATTAATGGATCCTCACTTTATCCGAATCATTTAGCAGCTTTGCAAACATTACAGTGTTCAAATATAAAATCATCTTTAGGGTCATTGTAGTGCACGCTTTCCCTAGAGTTTTTTGAATCAGAGATCCATGTAAGGAATGGTTGCTTTCCTCTGCTTTTTGAGCTCAGAACACAGTGAACGAGAGACAACAAAGGAACGACCTCAGTGCTCTTAAGACTGTGTGTGCGTACACATGTACACATCTGCTGGAGCAATTCAAGCTGTCCAACAACTGGCTGTCGGTGACCTACAGCCTCAGGCAGGAGCCCACACACTACAGCCCCGGTCAACAGAGCTCAGGACCTGAATCTAACAGTAATGTTGCATGTCTACTTTCTCTCTCTCTCCCTCTTCCTCTGTGTGTGTGTGTGTGTGTGCGCGCGTGTGTGTGTGCATGCACAAAATGGGGCATAACATGGCTGCAAGAGCATGTAAGCCAGCTACATGAATCCAGCACAGCTCCATGTCACACAGAGAGGCCAATTAACTGACTTATTGAAACACACTGTATTGTGCCTGAACTAATGGGCCCAGCTACACCTACACTTAAGTCAGAAGAGGCAGTGCCAACTCTCTTTTTAAAGTGAAGAATGCTTCAAATGCCTGGAGCTGATGTGTTTTCTGCTGAACTGTCAGTTTCCTGGTGAAATGTCACTTTTCTGGCCCAAATCAAAGCAATGGAAATGGGTCATTGTTGCCATTGGTGGATGGAAGCTGTGAGGATGTGACAAGGACCAGCGCTGAGAGGGAGGAATGAAGGGAGGATACAGGGGTTGCTGAAGAGAGGGCATGAACCAACTCAATGGAAGCCTTAGTGATGTTAATGCATTTTGATGTCATGTGTTTTCTTTTAATTCAAGATCCGTTCTGTTGTATACACGTACGTAAACATCAATGACCAGTCAGTTTGTCTGGTGTAATGCATTCTTTCATTTGTTATGTATGTGAGTTCTCTCATGCGTACATCATACATATGTGCATATCTGTGTGTGTGTGTGTGTGTGTGTGTGTGTGTCAGTCTGCCCACGGCGGTGCAGTAGAATGGGTTGTGCTGAATATAAATCAGGTGACTGAACAGGCGGGGGTTTCTTCCCAGACAAGCCCAGAAGATTGTGTAATGCCCACTCCTACATTACTGGTTTGCATGTGCACACACACACACACACACACACACACACACATATATATACACACAACCCCTTCTCCACTTGGCGAACAACACAACAAGCACTGTATTTACCAGTCTGCCTTCAGATAGACCACTGAGGTGGAGCACAGACACCGGAGCTGACTGGACTCTATTTGGAGCAGGTCCTTGAATTTTAGCAAAGGACTTCCTTCCTGTTGGATTATTTTGGCTTTAGTTGGTTTGATTTGATTTTTGGTGGCAGCATCTTGGACTACAAGGACATAAAGCTTGGACTTTCTCAGCCCTGTTTGACTTTTGTCCTTTTATATTCACTGCTGTGCTGGAATTGTGTTCCTCTGTGAATGCTGAGGTTGGTGGGTGACCCTCAGAAAAGAGGAGGTGAAGTGGTAACCATGTGGATCCCGACCCCCAGCATGACTCTCCTTCAGCGGATGGTGCTGTACGGGACGTGTCTCGTGGCGTTGATGAACTCTGTGGGCCTTCTGGTGCTCTTGGTCCAGCAGAATCAGCAACGCGCCTGGCTGGAGCAGACAGAGACAAGGCTGACGGAGGTGGAGCAGAGCTCGGTGGTGGAGTTCCTCCAGGAGGTGCCAAGAGGAGCAGCGGGGATGCGGGCGAGCGCAGGGGAACATCAGCAATACCAGTACCAATACCAGTACTCCAGGAATAAGAGAAGTGAAGAGCTGGAGAAGGAGCTGCAGCAGGAGCTTCACCAGGAGGAGGTCGATCAGCAGGAGGTCAGCCAGGAGGTGGGAGAGGAAACAGAGAAGAAGATGAAGCATGAGCTGAAGCACAAGCACCGACACAGCCAGAGTTACCACAAGGCACACGTGCAGGATGACATGATAATGATGATGACTTACTCCATGGTCCCGGTGAGATGAGAGACCTGCTGGTGGAATGTATATGAGAGCATATAGATTTATAAATACTGTACACAGTCTATAGTAGCTTGCACTATTTTGTCATTGCTGGATCACCAACTGGTTAAAATGAGTCCTGGTGCCTGTGACCATCAGGGGGACCAAAGGTTTCAGGTCCAGTTTGTGGTAATTTGATTAATTACAAATTTGTTTGGTAATGCTGTATGCTCCACTAGCACAATGCAAACTTTACATTATTAGCATTATTATGTAAAATCGAGGCTCTCAAATACATTTTTAATATACTTGTACTGTACTTGGGTATTTTCATTTTGTGCTACTTTATACTTTTACTCCACTACATTTCAGGGAAATATTGTATGTTTTACTTCACATTTATTTGACAGCTATAGTTACTTGTTACTTTGCAGATCGAGATTCTGCATACAAAACATGATCAGTTTAAAATTAAACTGCCTAACAGCATTTAAAGTAGATAAATTAGCTTGGCTGGCTATAAAAATAAACTGTTTCTTACATGTTTAGCATCAGTAATGATAATCCTATAATATAACATATATATTAAAACACTCTGCCATGGGCATTTTACTGCATGAGTACTTTTACTTTTGAGACTTTAAGTATATTTTGCTGATAATACTTAAGCAACATTTTAGGTTTTACTTGTAATGGAGTATTTTTATACTGGTCTACTGGGGGGGGGGTCAATGGGGGCCCACAACTAATTTTTGCCCCCAGGGCCCCACAGTTGGTCAATCCGGCCATGTTGCTAAAATGTTATGCATCACAGTATTTTAATTATATTTTGATTTTTTCTCTTTTTCTTCAGATCAAATTATTGATCGACATTTGCAACAGCACCAAGGGAGTCTGCATAGCCGGTGTGTCTTTCTTATGTACTTTAAAACTACCCACTCATGTCCACAATATCACTTTTTATTCTCTAACATCCTTAAACTTTCTGTTGCAGGACCCCCAGGACCACCCGGTAAGTGAACTCTTAATCCTGGATCCAAATTTAAAATCTAGCCGTACTGTTATGTCTCCTTTGTGGTTTAGTGTGACCCATATCTTTGCTGATATGTGTTTTCCATTCAGCCCATGGTGAAGATTCTTTTGTGTTGCTGCAGGTTTGCCTGGTGCGGACGGTATGCCCGGCCACAATGGGACTGATGGCATCCCAGGACTGAATGGACTGCCCGGGGCTGATGGGAAAAGAGGAAAAAAAGGTAAGGAAATAGTGAGGCTCCATTCTGTTTTTACTCACCATCCATTTTTATTAATACCTCGGGCAATGCTGGCCATTTTAGTGAAGAAATACTGGTACAATGTAACAGTCAAAGGGTTGAGTGTAACCTGGGGCTAAAAATACCAAAATACCAAGAAGCATACAAAGACACAAAGACACAAACTCAAAACATACCAACACACTCAGTTTCCTGATCTATCCATGTGTCATAATGACGTCGGATTTTATTCACTGTGGATTCTACTTGTAATTCATAAATGACTGAAGAGGTTGAAACAGCTGCCTTTGTCTCACATTCTCAGCTAATATTATTCATCTCTGCGGTTTTGGGCTTCGGCTAAATCAACCGGAAATATTCTCCCACTTCACTCTGTTCTCCTCCACCGTGGATGGCATGATTCACCCGAGCAAGTCAACGGAATAATTCATGGTTTTAACAATAGGGCAAAGTGTATTGACTTTATGAATGCAATCTTGAGAGCTATTTTTGCATAATGTCCTCCTCAGGGCCGCCAGGTGAGAAAGGAGAACCGGGTGAAAAAGGAGAGCGAGGAGAGCCTGGTCCGCCTGGAGAGAACGGACAACCATCCAACGATGTCATTATTGAGGGCACGTAGAGCTTTACACTCATGACTTGGTGTCAACTGAACCATTTTGCATCCCTAATTTTAAATTAAAATGATGCTGGATGTAAGGAATTGCAAATATTTCTTTCAAAATGTCACAATCTGGGACATCCTCAGAATGAATCTACTATTTTTTTTTTTACACCCAGAGGGTTTAGATGTTGTCCTCTCTTTTTTGTGCAGGTCCTCCTGGTCCTCCAGGACCTCCTGGGCTCATGGGCCCTCCTGGACCTCCTGGCCCTCAGGGGCCTCCCAGAATAAGACACCACAGAGCAAACCTTCAGGCTGCTCAGACCCTGGGTAAGAGGCCTTTGTTGACCTATATCAAACATATATAAGTTCATTTTTGACCTTGGAAACGGTAGTTGGTAAAACGATCTCACCACAAGGTCCGTGTAATCGTTCTGTTCTGGAGCTTTTGATCATATCACATGATCTTCCTCAGCAGACGGAGTTTGCCCCATTGTCATGGAATTGTTGATGTTCAAATTTCCATTTTTCTGAGCACTTTAAGGACTTGGATGAGAAGTCCTATAAGTGTTCAGAAAGCTAGATTTAAAAAAAAGAATTTGAACATCTACAATTCCATAAAAACTGGGCAACTCCACCTGCTGAGGAAGACCGTGTGATATGACTGAAAGCTCCAGAACAGCTACCACATGGACCTTGTGGTGAGATTGTTTTGTCACTGTGTGGACACTGCTATTAACCTAAGATTAAATATGTTTCTAACAGGGCTGTTACACGCAATTCCAAATGATGAAACCTTATCTGTAAAGGAGGCCATGAAACTACAGGACAAGCCTGCTAAGAAGAACGGTGCGTTTCCAGAGAAGTGTGTCTACATGTACAATATGTGCTGGGTGGTAGAGACGTAAGCATCTAAGCTTGTGTTGTGATTTTGTTTCCCCCTCAGAGTGCCTGATTAAGTCTCTGATCAACCCCAGGAATGTGACAAAGATGGAGAGCACATTTGGAACATGGATGAAAGACACCGCTCAGCTGAACGATGAGCGAATATGGGTGGCAGAACACTTTTCTGGTAGGGAGAGGACCATCAGCATGGATACTCATAGGAAAAGTCTTTGTATTTCAAACCCAGGTCAAGGCTTTGTGTGTCAAAGCAACACAGGCATGTTTTTTTTCAGCAGTTGGCAGTAAACATTTTGCTCGTTCTCCTCCAGGTCGTGTGGTGAAGGAGTATCAAAGCATTGCCTCCTTCCAGAACAGCAGCAGTGACATTGTGGATGTTAGAAAGTTCTACCAAGGCTGCGGACACACTGTTCACAATGGTTCCTTCTATTATCATATCGCTGGTACTTCCAGCATTGCCAGGTAAGCCCATAGACAGTGTAATGCAGAGTTAGATGCTTTGCATTTGTTCCTCCAGTTAACAACATGCTTGTTTGTTCACAGATTTGACTTTCACACCAAGAGGCTTCACACTCTTACTATAGACAACGCTTTGTACCACAACCTCGCCTACCTGCTCCACAACTCCAAGACCTACTTCAAACTGGCAGCAGATGAGAACGGCTTGTGGCTGATCTTCGCCTCCAGTGTAGATGAGAGCATCACGGTGGCCCAGCTGGACCAGAAGACCTTCTCCGTCACGTCCTACATCAACACCACCTACCCCCGCACCAAGGCTGGCAATGCCTTCATCGCCTGCGGTGTCCTGTATGTCACCGACACCAAGGACACCAGAGTCACCTTTGCTTTTGACCTGCTGAAGGGAAAGCCGGTCAATGTGACCTTTGACCTGAGGTCTCCGGGCGGAGTGCTGGCGATGCTCTCCTACAGCCCAAAGGACAGACACCTGTATGTATGGGACCACAGCTACGTCAGGCTCTATGTGGTCCACTTCATCTCTGACGAGTGAGAAGCACACTGTCTGAACACATTGCAGACATGACCGAGCAAAATGCCTGCTGACTACCAACTATTCACTCCATCTTTGGAAATTATAGTAATAATATTTAGGTTTTCAAGAGAGATGTACACGTCACAGTCTCAACTTTATCTTCCTGTATAGCATTCCTGTCAGATGAAGTTGTAATTGGTTGTTAAAAATCAGTTTCACTGAAGGAAATCTGTTTTTGGTCAATAATTATTGTGATATTGTCAAAAATAAATACTGCTGTGTTTATATCCTATTCGCAATGTACATGTAAGATTTTGGAGTTACTAATGGTGTGAAAATGTTTTTTATCATTTTGTAGCAAACAGTTAATTTAAAGTTTGTACAAATTGAACTTATAACTCAACTTTTGTGGCTGTCTGTTTTAAGTTGTTACATTATTTAGTGTATTTGCATGACAATGATCTTTTTGTATTTTTATATAGATGTACGTTATCCCTCCCTGATATTCTGTACATATAGACAATCCACCTGCCCTTGTAACGAAGCAGCAGCACGGCCCCTTGTCGCTTATTCCTCTTGACAGAAAAGAAAAAAAAACAGCGCCAAATCACCCTGATGAAATAAAAAGAATTTATTCACTTTACAAAGGTAAAACTCTGACCATGACCTGTTCTCTCACACACCTCCAGGCTCAAGTGCCCTAGTAAGCGTCTACCCATGATATTGGCTTCTTTTGCATTATTACATGCACACACACATACACACACACCAGACACCAGTAGGACCATCGGTAAAACACTTAAGATACGTACAGTACACATGGTGGGCAGAAAGAGGGAGAGAAACACAAATCTCTTTAATAAATACCATACATACACTTAACAAAAGTTACAACTAATCCAGCTGGTATGATACAAACCAAAAATAAAGGAATGCTTTCATGTTTGTACAAGCTGTTGTGGTATTTCATATATATTTATATATATATATATATATATATATATATATATATATATATATATATATATATATTTATATTTATATTTATATTTATATTTATTTATATAATTTATATATTAAAACTATTTCAAACGTTTTACTACTAGGCCAAATAAAGCCAGACATTCATTTGTATATAACAGTTTCTTCTTCAATAACCTATTTATTTGAAATAAACTTTTAGTGTCTCCAGAATTTGAGTGCAAATATCTATTCCTTATGGATAAAACAGTAAAAACAACTAACGAGGTAATGCACACTTACATACAGTAGACTGTGTTGCACATCTCCCAGTCAGATACAGTAAAACCCCTCACATTCCTAAAATAAAAGGCAATAAGTTAAATAGATTTACAAAGGAATGGTCAACCAAACAAACACACAAACATATAAATAATTAAAAATAATACAATTAAATTAATTAAAAAAAACAAAACAAAAAACAAATTCAAGAATATCTTGTGCAAAACCAGAAGTGAACCTTTGTGTTTCTGCTCTGGGTGGGTGGGCGTTCAGGTTTGGACCAGACAGATGGAAACATTAAAATCACAGTCACAGGAGTAAAACACATCATCTTCCAAACAGGAATGTTCTAGCAGTGAGTCTGCCGCACAAACAGGCATTTGAGGGCAGGTGGGCGGGCAGGCGTACAGATGGCAGACACAGCAGAGTGAACACACACACACACACACACACCCGAGGACCAAACCGGGCCCGGGTCGAGCCCAAACCAGGAGAGGCCAGAGTGAGTGACGGGCAGCCAGTGAAATGGGGGGTGAGGGCGAGGTGAGGGGGCGGGTGTCACTATAGGAGCAATGCACCATCAACTCTCCCATAAGGGCTGAGAAAAGCCGGGTAAAAAGGCGGGGGGGGGGGGCAAAACCATTGAAACAAAATGCAGATTCCAACAACTCGATTCACACTGGAAACCACTGACTTAATAACAAACCACAGTGCTGGTTACAGTAGATGCTAAGAGATTTCAGCTGTGGGCACAAAATGACGACAGTTACACACTTTTAAAATTTTTGCTTGAGCACTTTTACAGAGCACTATCAATAGACCTGTGATTGCACCGCGTAACGAGAACAGGACATGCATAGCTTCCCTATGGACACACTCTAAGAGTAGAGATTCTTCAATAAAATTACAGTAAATCTAGCTTTAAAATCAAGTATGATACCTTTTGCTTGTAACTTCGCTTTCAGCCTTTGGGAAAAAAAATATTTGCAGCTCCGTTTTTCATTCTGGATGATTTACATCAACAGTAAACCCATGAACACTGCACACTCTGAAAGATGCCAAAAGCATGGTGATCTTTTGACTAACTCTTCCCCATCAATTATACTATTAATGCCTAGCGAGTGTTACGTAAGCTTTGTGTGTTTTTTCTTTCTGTCTCTTTCCTCTTTGGACCCTCAGAAGTAGAAGTAGCCGTTACAGGACGTCGACCAAGCTGCTGGGGATATTGTAGCGGTCTGGGAGGACCCTCATCTTCAGGGTGCCGTCTGCTCCACAGGTGAAGATGCGGTTACCGGGCCGCGTCTCCACCTGCATGACGCCGGCACCGATGTTGCGGAAGATGGACTGCTTGGCATGCTCAGTGCTAAAAGAGTGCATGAGCCCGTGGCCGGCTAACTTCCACACCTGGAGATAGAGAAAGCAGAGGGAGAGAGGATGGAACAGGTGTTAAGTTTCTTTTCCTAACCCTAACCCTTGTTTCTGTTCTTTATAAAACAGCATCCATTTAATAACAACTGATAATCAAGCTGACAAACGTCTCTATCATGAGCAGAACTCATAGCGGGGCTCAGGCTCCCCAAAATGCTCATGCAGAATGTCTTATACGTTGTGCTTAGAATAGACGTCTCAAAACCACGCCTGTTTCTGGTGCGCCACTCTGCTGCCATTTGCTTTGATTTTGATTTTATCAACAAGAACAAACTAAATATTTGGAGCAAATGTGCAGAAATAACAAAATAATGCTTAAAACTTAAATAACCTATTTTAATTAACCACTCTCCAACCAACAGATGTGTTTAAATCGGCATCAGAAATAACATTTAATGTGGTTACAGCCAGTCTAAATGGCTCAGTCTAAAGGTAACAAAATCCACCTATCAGCGCCTCTAAAGCTTACTAATGAACACGTTATATCTTTTTTGTAAGTAAGTGTAAAAATGGCACATTGTGATTTTACGAGGGGTTATGTGCCAGACTATTTCTCAGTAGTTACTTCCTGAAGTCTTGTGGTTACCGTTAGATTACTAGCTGAGACTTCAGGAAGTTCCTCAGTATAGAGCTGAAATGATCAGTGGATTTACTGACTGGTTTTGGTCTCTTGGTCAAACAAAGCAAGTCATTTGAAAACACCAACTTGGGCTTTAGGGAATTGCGATGGGTATTTTTCACAATCTCCTGACATTTTATTTACCAATCACATACAATATTTGTCTGATAACATTATGAGCAATAAATGTCAGAACTGGGTATTTGACTTGTCTACCCACTCAGGACTGTGATACGTACTATGAAGGTCCTGCATCAGGGCTACATGGTATGTATGTTATTGACACAGACGGTAAAGTCACATATGACTCCAAAGAGATGAGAACCTTACTGCTAGATTATGTGTAGGTATGAGTGAGGATTATGTGATTTTAATCTAGTAGGTCCGTACTTTAATTTAAACATTAATCCTCAGTACACAAAAGTATGACTGTAAAAGTTCATGCGTTTTGGCAGGTCAGTGAGTGAATGATGGAGCATGCGTCACCTTCATGTTGCCCTCTGCAGAGCCAGTGACGAAGAAGTCCTCGAAGGCGTCCAGTGCAAGGGCCTTGATGGCTGAGTCATGGGCTTGGAAAGTGTGGAGCAGCTGCCTCTGGCGGATGTCAAACACGCACACAAAGCCCTTTCTGCCTCCAGTGATCAGCAGCTGCTGCTTAGGAGCGTATTGCAGCACAGTGGCCCCGTTCTCATGGCAGGGGAACGCTGAAGGGGTGGGCAGAAAGAAATGTGAAATGGGATCACACAACATCTTTATATACAGGGAAAAATCATTAAATAAGACCTGTTTGCATTTGGGATTTCTTACCATGGACCATGGTATTGCTAGGTGAAATCAAAGTATCCCACAGGCAAACATTTCTGTGGACAAAGCAAACCAAGGATAATATTAGTCAGTCGATACAAACAGAGAAAGATTAGTGTTTAATAGTGGTGCTCCTCAGATGCCGACCTGTTATCATTGGACTGTCCAGCCGTGGCGATGAGGCTGGAGGACGTGATGAAGGCAAAATCGCCGCAGGTCTTAGTGTGGCACTGCCAACTCTGTCGGCAGGAACAGGACAAGCAAAACAAACAGTACATATTCATTTTAATGATTCATATTTGATTTTGTCTAAAAGGTGTGTATGTGTGTGCTGGTGTGGTGATTAAGGAGGTGAAGGAGGGGGGAGGTGACCTCACCAGGTAGGGTTTGGGGTTGGAGGAAGTCTGGTTGACCTGCCAGAGACTGAGGAAGCCCTCTCCGTCAGCAACTCCACACTACAAGAAGAGTGCAGAGCAATCAGAACAATCACACCAAATAGACAAAACACAGGTGTTGCAATATGTGCGTGTGAGTGTGTGAGAGTGTGTGTGTGTACCTTATTGCCCTGGGAGTTGAAATAGAGTCGGGTGACTCTAGCGTTTCCTGCTTGTCTGAAGCAAATGAGCTGCTGAGGTCTGTTCCATTCAAACATTCTCACACTACCGTCCTGAGCCCCCGTCATGTCTGACGCGCGCACACACACACACACACACACACACACACACACACACACACACACACACACACACACACACACACACACACACACACACACACACACACACAAAGATGAAAGATGAAAGCAGACAGAGGGGGAGAGACAGATACAAAGCAGGGGAAGGGAGATGAGGAGAAATTAACCGAAAGATGATCAAAATTAAACTTTATACTGGTGATGACCTCATGTGCACAGGGTATCAGTGTAGGCACTTACAATACTGATATATGGGATGTGATGTCATTCTCTTCACATTATTTAGATTCCTCTTCATAATCTGAAAAACATCAATAAAAACATCAGTTTATCTCATAACACATGATGTCCAGAAGATGAATTATAGTTTATAGGTAAAAAAAACCAAAAACATACTGAAGATAATGTTAAATTGACAAGCCAATAAGTCAGAGGTTTGTCTTGTTTAAATAAAAGAAGAAAAAATGGCTGTGTTCTGTAAACTGAGCACTTTATCACTGCCCACTACAAAAATCAACTACAGGACGTGACCATGAACATTTGAATATGAATATGCTGAATTACACTTCAACTAATTTCCTCTGCTTTTAGAGCTTTCACCTTAGTTGCTTCAGTGTCAGCTATATCTCCCAAACATTTCACATGCAAAGATAGCTGTTTAACCTGTTTACAGTGTTTATGTCTGCATATTTCAGCGTGACATACATTTTCTTCAGAAAAAAATGAAGCCAACCCTAACCCTATTTTATCAATGTTTCTGTTATGATTTATTAATCCCAGTCCTATTTATAAACACTAGTTTGTTATTGCACTTACATTAATTTATCAGGAGTGCTGGACAAAGTCTTAGTGTGGTGGTTCTTTACTGCTGAGTAATACAATGCTATAGATTCAAAGACCAGCCATGAATCTCTTGGCAGATAAAAAGCCTTACACAGTTGTATATCTGTGTTATCAAAAGCTGCAGGCAATGTTAAAGAGTTAAACTGCGCAGCAACACTTTGTCGAAGCTCCCCGCTTCAACTTTTTGACACAAACGACATGCAACTAAAAAAAAAGCATCTAAGAGGTGAATTTCACCCTTCCTAACCAGACCCCACTGCACACTAAAGAAAGCCTCTTCCGTAACCCACTGAACCTGCATGACACCCTCTGTCCTGTCTTGCTTAGTGTATCATACTTTTTTCAGCATTTATCAACATGGCTGGGACATGGAGAACCCTGACTGCATGTAAATGTGACGCAAAACTGTACCTTGGGTAGCCGGCTGTGAGAGCTGCTGCTATCTGTGTTTATATGCGTCCATCTCTGCCATGCAAACACACCCCCCCTCTGTATCAGCCTCCTTAGACTCAGCAGGCCAGCTGTTTAGTCGGCATGGCTCAGAGTGGACCGACATTGATAAGAATTAAAAATATAAACTTCTCCTGAAAATGTGCAGGGGCCACAGACTGCAGAATTAAACCCAAGGAGTCAACTGCCTTTTTAATGCTGAATCAGAAGTTTGTCTCACGTTTAGATTTGATGTTAATAAATCTAAAGCTAATGCATCTATTGTGGAGCACAGACTGTAAAAAGACTGCAGTGTTAGCACAGAATCTACGCCGTCTATAAGCTCCAAAACAGAACTTAGTTTCCACCTACTGGCTATTACTGAGAACTGCATACCCATTACAGCCTGCTTTGCCTATGTTTGTGTATATCTGTGTTTGCAGTGCATAGCCTCGTACCACACTGGCTCCCATGCTGGTCTGCCCACTGCCGAGCCATGGCATGGACGCAGAGACCGGCATCTGTGGTGGCGCAAAGGGGACAGAGCTAGCCTGGGCAATGTTGGTATTAGAAGAACGATGGTCTATGTCGTCAGAACTGTAAAACAAAAAACAAGCATAAGCTGTCACTGAGAATGTTTAAAACTTGGACGATGCACAAAGACTCAGCTATTCACATACAAAACATTTAAGTCAGCCACTTACTTACTGGGTTTCTGAAGGGTTCAGTTAAAGTTAAATTTAAGACCTTTTTTCATACCACATAGAATGCAATTTAATACCTGTTTTAAGCTCACATCGGCCAAAGTATGAAAATATGATGGCAAACCAGCAGTGATGATGTGGCCTAGAATTATTTATTAATAGATCACATTTTTTTCATGACTTTCCAGCAGTATGTAACAATAATTCGTTACGGTACAATCAGTTAAATTAATGTGACCTGGACTGGAAAAGAATGTCAAAACAGAGTCAATCATTTGATTCGGTGGGACCAAATCATTTTTCACATTCACACACTTTTCACACAGTAGAGTACAGTAAAGAAAGGATCAGATTTTGATCTGCTTAATTTTGGCCGATACTGATTTATTAAAATATGCCTGGATCAGCCCTGATACCGATCCTTAGGATCTGCTCGGGACATCCTAATCTATGACTGGTGTTTTTCTTTTGGTTTTGTATGTGTGTAACCGGAACATAGTATATTTTTGTCTTGTAATCCCATGTGGGGTGGACCAAATATTTGGAATGACATGGAAATAACTAATTAACTAACTGTTAATTGTGTGTGTGCAGGAGCAATGAGGGTTGAAATTGTTTCTTTGAGGACAGACAAACGCCACCTATGATCTGCCCTGAATCTCACCTGCGGGACTCCTTATCAAAGTCCTCCCCTATCCAGGTGTAGGGCTGGACAGCCACCAGACTAGACACATCCACCTCCTGGACATCATGAGTGGAGGCCAACACTATCTCGTTGGAGTTAGCCTGGACATGGAGGGAAGCAGGGAGGAGAGGGACAACGAGGGAGGAAGAGACAACATTAAAGATAGACTTGGGAACAGTTTCCTTTAATTTCCTGATGTGTAGATGTACAGTGCCCTCCAGAATTATTGGCACCCTTAGTGAATATGAGCAAAACAGGCTATGAAAAAATGTCTTTATTGTTTATCCTCTTGGTCTTTCACCCAAAATATTCACAAAAATCTTACCTTTTCATTGAAGTAAAATTATTGAAAGAAAAAAAAATGTTTTTCTCCAAAACATGCGTGCCACAATTATTGGCACCCCTAGAAAATCTTATCATTAAAATCTAACTGAAGTATATTTCCAGTCATGTTTTACATTTTTAAGTTCACCTGTTTGATTAGGAGCTCTTAAATGGTCAGCCATGACTTCCTGTTTCACTGGGGTATAAATATGAGGTGACACAGGCCAAATTTCCTTAGTCATTCATCACTATGGGAAAGACCCGAGAACACAGTGACGATGTGCGACGAAAAGTTGTTGAGCTGCACAAATCAGGAAATGGATATAAGAACATTTCTAAACAGTTGAAAATACCCATTTC
>VMKM01003796.1:0-28730 GCA_008360985.2 Macquaria ambigua | reverse complement strand
AACTCAAAGTATTTCTGTAAAGCAGAGAGAACCCTGATATACATTTATATATGTGTGTGTGTGTGTGGGGACAGGTGGTGGACTCTCCCCAGCTCTCAGACATTCCCGGTGGAGGTTTGGCTGGAGTAGAGTTTCTCTTCACACCACACACACACACACACACACACACACACACACACACACACACACATCTGAGACACACTTGCATGCTCTCAGTCTGTTGGGTTTTTTTCCCATGAGCTTTATTCAGCGGAGGACGATATCCTGTTCTGTCCTGCAGTGGCGCCCTCTGCAGGTGCACTGATTCACTCAGGTCAGGAGCAGGAGAAAGCACAAGAGACTAGAGGAGAGGTCAAAGGTCACTGGGAGTCATCAGCAGCAGGTTAGACAAAGAGATGGACAGCTAATCTAATGTGTCACATGTGCTGCTTTGGTGGAATATTAATATTAATGATGCATTAAGTTTATTTTAGTTCAGTTTAAACTCCAGATTAAAGCATCGTGACCCTCAGATGAAGTTCTTTTCTCTCGTCTGGATCAGAAACTTCATTCATACCAAAGAAAAAACTCTAAAAACAAATTCTCTTCAATGATTACTTGTACAAGCCACTTGGGAACTAATCACTTTGTACGACTTTCCCAGGACTGAGCGACGGCTTTACACAGCTTCAGTTTTCCAGGTTTTCCAGGACAACCTGTAGAAAAACCTCTTCACTCCCAAAGGGTTAACAGGTTCTCACCAGGGTAAAGCACACACACACACACACACACACAGGCCAACAGAGGCTGCTTTGTCTGTCGACCTGTATACTCCCCTCTGCAGCGGGCAGGTCTGGTCTCCATGGCAACCAGTAAATACAGCAGGTTCCCTCCAATCACAGCGCGGTAACATCACATCACAGCTTTATCAAGATGGGACCATTCAACAGGAAGTGGGGGGGTGGGGGGGTTAAACCACAGTGAGAACAGAGAGGGGTGTGTCGCTGAGACTGACCCAGGCTGCAGATAACACACACACACACACACAGTGAGCAGAGAGGGCGACATTAACATGAGAAAACTTGATGCAGCTCCTGGACGAACTTAGAGAGCAGCAGGTGGTTTAAACTGACTTCATGTCCCAAACTTCAAAGAGTTAAAGAGACGTTTCAACCAGAAGAGGACGGACCACAACGTGATTCTACTGAAGGAGCAGCAGATCATCAGAGTCTCTCCTGGTCTCTGAAACACAACAACGTATATTCAGACTACTTCTCCAAACTTCACACATCTCCTGCTCGGCTGTCTCTCCTCTGTCGCTCCCAGTTTGGGGGTTTTCCTTCTCCGAGCCGAGGGTCTAAAGACAGAGCTCATACACATTTTAAAGCCCTTCAAGAGAAACTTGAGATTTTGAGTAAAATAAATAAATAAAATAAAATAATAATAATAATAATAATAATAATAATAATAATGTAGGTTTGGCTCTACACACCTACATTAGTATTATTATTTTATTTATTTATCTATTTAGTTTCTTGAATGCCTTAATCAAATGTATTACTACTATTTATTTATTTATTTATTTTTGTTGGGACTGTGGGGTGGGGTGGGGTTGGGGGGGATATACAGTATATAAAGTTGTTTGATATATGTACACATATATTTATTAATTTTTATTCTTGAGAAGTAACTACTGTAAGGGATCACAATTTAAATAATAAAGAGTATGAAAAAACTTGAGATTTTGGGTTATAAAAATAAAACGTACTTGACTTGCATGTTTGATCTACTGATTTTTTTTGCCGGGGTTTTTAGTCTAATGTGACTCTAACTGAGATTAATGTTGAATCAGTTAAAAGACCTTTAAACATCCAGGAATCAGGACGGACAAATAAACCTTTCATTTACTGATCAAACGCCCAAAAACCGAGTCCTCCAGCTGTTGTACTGATCAGCGCGTTATAAAGACAGAAAGTAAGATCAGTCAGTACAAATGTATAATGAATTCATTTGAAATTAAATACATAGTACAGCCAGTACTGATATCAACATTTGAGTTTTTAAAAATCTGATAATGAAATTATTTTTTACATAAACACAGAACATACCTAAACATTTTAGGTGAATCTAATTCCGTTCTTAAGCAACTGAAACCACGACGTGTAAAAATAAACTCATCAGCGCTCTCTGCTAGACAAACTGGAGACTACTCGATTAAACGTTCCACCCAGAAATACTAGTCAGTTAAACTTATACTTAATATTTTATTAATGTACCCTAGCGTCCTAAATGACTGAACTGCACCAGACGTGTCAGGTGAAAAACTACAACGTAAAGGTTGATTTGTACGTTACAGAGTTAGAGCGCAGCTTCAGGTAAACCAGTTATACCTCAGTTATCTTCTCCTTTTCAGCAACAAACATCCAACAACGTCACTGCAAAGCTTCTGCTCACTGAGCTGCAGGTACCTACAGGTAACTCCAGGTAACTCCAGGTAACTCCAGGTACCTACAGGTGCCTCCAGGTACCTGCAGGTGCCTCCAGGTAACTCCAGGTAACTCCAGGTAACTCCAGGTACCTGCAGGTAACTCCAGGTGCCTGCAGGTGCCTCCAGGTGCCTGCAGGTAACTCCAGGTACCTACAGGTGCCTCCAGGTACCTGCAGGTGCCTCCAGGTACCTGCAGGTAACTCCAGGTAACTCCAGGTAACTCCAGGTACCTGCAGGTAACTCCAGGTGCCTGCAGGTAACTCCAGGTGCCTGCAGGTACCTCCAGGTAACTCCAGGTACCTCCAGGTACCTGCAGGTACCTACAGGTGCCTACAGGTGCCTCCAGGTGCCTCCAGGTACCTCCAGGTGCCTGCAGGTAACTCCAGGTATCTACAGGTACCTACCAGTAACTCCAGGTACCTACAGGTAAGTCCAGGTATCTACAGGTAAGTCCAGGTACCTACAGGTAAGTCCAGGTAACTCCATGTACCTACAGGTATCTACAGGTAACTCCAGGTACCTACAGGTAAGTCCAGGTAACTCCATGTACCTACAGGTATCTACAGGTAACTCCAGGTACCTACAGGTAAGTCCAGGTAACTCCAGGTATCTACAGGTAAGTCCAGGTAAGTCCAGGTATCTACAGGTAAGTCCAGGTAACTCCAGGTAAGTCCAGGTATCTACAGGTAAGTCCAGGTATCTACAGGTAAGTCCAGGTATCTCCAGGTACCTACAGGTAAGTCCAGGTATCTACAGGTAAGTCCAGGTACCTACAGGTAAGTCCAGGTAACTCCATGTACCTACAGGTATCTACAGGTAACTCCAGGTACCTACAGGTAAGTCCAGGTAACTCCATGTACCTACAGGTATCTACAGGTAACTCCAGGTACCTACAGGTAAGTCCAGGTAACTCCATGTACCTACAGGTATCTACAGGTAACTCCAGGTACCTACAGGTAACTCCAGGTACCTACAGGTAACTCCAGGTACCTACAGGTATCTACAGGTAAGTCCAGGTAAGTCCAGGTATCTACAGGTAAGTCCAGGTAACTCCAGGTAAGTCCAGGTATCTACAGGTAAGTCCAGGTATCTACAGGTAAGTCCAGGTATCTACAGGTACCTACAGGTAAGTCCAGGTATCTACAGGTACCTACAGTGGGACTGCAGTTAACCCCTTGTGATGTATAAATCCAGCTGAACTACACCAGGAGACGGAGCAGGAGTTGAGGAGCGTATACTGAGTCTTTTCAGCCACGATGGCTGGTTAACTTCCTCCCACTAAACCTCCAGCAGGACGGCGTCTTCATCAGCTGAATCACAACATTACAAGTGAAAATAAAATGACTTTAAATCAAGGTTCACTACAACATTTGAGGAGCTAAAGGCTGACATTCAAAGACAGCAGCCTGACACCTGGAGGTCATCTCAAACTGTTCTCTGAGAAATTCAACTCTTTTAACTAACTTTTAAACGTCTAATAATTCTTCCACAAGGAAAATAAAAATGTTGGAGCAGCGAGTGTGAAGAGGAGGTGTTAAACAGACTGAGGGAGGAAATTACAGCAATTAACAGACTGAACCCCGACAGAAAAACACTGTTTTTATCAAACACACACACACACACACACACACACACACACACACACACACACACAGAGAGCTGTTAAGAGCCGGCCTTCACTTTCCTCTCAGAGGATCTCTGCTGGGAAACGACCTGTCGAGACTTTTATTATCCGTTGTTTGTTTCATGTGAGAAAATCTTTAAAATGTGTCACAACTTATATTTCACACCCAGCAAGTCACCAAGGTGAGAAACACCGACACAAAAGCTCCTTTCAAAACCTTACTTTAAGAAATATAAACAGTTTTTTCTTTTTCTCAGAGAACAAAAGAAACCAAAGTCAAACGTTAATCAATCAGTCGGTTAAGAGAAGAAGAATCATCAGCAACTGTTTTGATAATCGATTAATCGTTAAAGTTCCTGCTCTTCCATCTTGATGATTTGCTGTTTTATATCTCAGTAAAATGAAACTCTTTGGACATGTTTTCATGATTAATTGATAATAAAATAATCATTAGTTGAAGCTCTATTTGTCTGATCTACTACAGTCTACACTTGTTCAAATGATGATTGAATCAGGAACTATAAAGCTGCTACAGACACGTGTTAGAGACCCGGCCCTGGTCACTTCCTGTATGTGCACCAATGAGCATCAGTGAATCTCTTTAAAGGTGTGTAAACAAACACATGAACGCTACACGGAAACATGGACTCAACCAGCTACATTAAAAACTAGAAAGTAAACTCCTGCCCGTTCATTCAAATACTCAGTAAATACATAGCATAAAAAATTGGATTTGATTTTGATATAATAAAAACTTTATGACCTTAATGGTACACTATAATATAATGCTGTAAGCAAATATAAAGCCAAGTGTTATTTTGTAGCTCCCTCTATGAAGCATCTATAACTGGTGCAGGCACAGTTAATGAAGGCTTGATAACAGTATAACACAGCAGTAATCACATAGTGATATATTATTACACATGAACAAATCATTACTCAACATTACAACTATGTTATATTATGTTACCAAGCTTCATACAAGACAGCACAACACAGAAAAGTTGCTTTCAGCCGCTGCTGGTTTCTGGTTTCTGAGAAATTTAAAAGGCTAAAAATATAAAGTGTGTTAGTTGCTCTCTGCGCTGAGCTCGGCAGCAGCTGATCGGCGCTCTGCTCTGATTGGCTGTGAGGCTCTCTGGAGGGACACGCGTAGCACTTGGCTCAGAAACATCAACACAGTTCAGCTGACAGACACGCCACTGAAAGGCCGTCTGATCTGATCCAGAGGTCATGTGTTCATCATCGAAACTAAACTGGAGCTTCTCACTTGGTTCAACAGTCTGATGGAGGAATCACTTCAACATCAGGACACATCTGTATTTAAACAGGAAGCTCAGACAGACAGTTCCTTATACTTATTCTTCTGGCAAAAACAGCCTCACATACCAGACTTTCTGTAAGGTTTTATCGACTCTGTTCCTCTTGGCTGCTGCGGCCGTTTGTGCAAAATGAAGTCAGTAAATTCAATTATCCACTGAATTGACTCTGGTATTTCTGAAGCTCTGAACTTCTGCCCCTTCAGCCTGTTTACAGCCACTGAGGCTCCATCCACACTGATACCTTTTCATTTTAAAATGGAAACAATCTCCATCCATGTGAGCATTTTATCATCAGAAATAATCTCCGTCCATACTACACACCTGGAAAGTACACGACCATTCACGTGCACTGGGCATGCACGTGCCGGTGTAAACAGGAAGCAGATTGTCTGCTCTGCGGTTGGTCGCTTAGTTAGTAGCAGGAAATAATATGAACGAGGAACAGCGATGGAGAAAAGTCAGAGCAGAGATTTGTCCGCTTGGACCAACAACCAGGTGGAACTGTTACTGACAGGAAGTGATGTGATTCATTATTAATGTTGAATTAACCGCTGGGAGTCAAGGCTGAAAAGGGTCACGTGATAGGAGTGTGACGAATCAGGGAAGGACACGTCGGGGCTGATAAGACCCAATCAGGAAGTGAACGTGGGCGTCTGCGTCATCGTTTCAGAACGTCTCAGTTTCCGCCCGTCCTCACTAAAACACAACCCGGAGTTTTCAGACTAAAACGAGGTCAGCAGCGTTTTCAAAGTGCCTGTTTTAGAGGTTAGAAAACGCTGGAGTCGTGTGGACGCTAGGTGTGAACGTAGCAAAAGTTATATGTTTTAAAACAAAAACGTATCAGTGTGGATGGAGCCTGAGAAGCTGCAGCAGAGGATAGCTAGTAGTTCAGTTCTGCTCTACAGTGTGTTCTTTCACAGTAACTGATGTGAAGGCTGTGATGTGTAACAAAATAAATCTATCACAGAGGCTCACAGCGTCACCACAGCTGACTCAGAAAGCCAGCAGCTCCTCGTCGCTGTCCAGAGAAAAAACATGTTCAGGGACTTTCATGTTTTCAGATTAGTCAAGACAGATGAGTTAAGCACGAGTGAAGAAATGTCTCCCGACCAGAATCCGGTTTATTGCCAAGTAGGTTTTCACGTAGAAGGAATTTGCTTTGTCATTTTGGTGCACAAGAATAAATATAGTAAGTAGAAAATATAAAAAGAGATAAAGCAAGTCAAGAAGCATAAATAGAAAATAGACAATAAAATGTGATGGCATTTTATCAAATCCATTTGGGTTCAGTTTCTAACATTGTAAGTAAGAAGAACTTCAGTAAAACTCCACTCTGTCTGCTCCTGAGTATAGAGTGACGTTACAGAGTGATCCTTCTTTCCCTTCACAAATGATCTTTGGCTGCATTAACAAGTCTACAGTCAAAAGTTTCATTTTGGCAAGTTAACATCGATCACCTGAATGTTTTGTACATTTCTGTTTTCTAATAAAAAAAGAGATCTGCTGACATCAGAGCTTCATGAATCTTGGTATTTCACTAACTGGGACCGGGATCCAAAATGGAACCAGCTGTTGGGACCCAACCCTCCATTAAACACTTTGAAAACCTGGTGGATCACAAAAAGTATAAATCCAGACCAACTGTTATCAAGCTGCAAGTTAGCATTTGAAGCTAACTCAAACCCTGCTGTTAACCTGCAGCTGCTTCACAGTTAAACTCAGTGATTGTGATGAAAGCACTGGATTTATCCATAATTTAGTAAGAAAGGAAGATGATTTCAGATGAACAGTGCAGATCACTGCAGGAGGTTTCAGAGAGGAGAGGGAGGGAGGAGAGAGAGATACTGAGTAAAAACAACAGCTCGTAAACTGACCAACACCACTTCAGGCCCTCTGACCTGCAGGAGGAAGACCCTCTGATCGAGCTGCCATTAATTATTTGCAGTGTGTAATCATTTAGATTCTGTGTATTCCCGTGTCTTCCATCATGGCGGCTCTTTGTTGTTGAGCCTGCAGCGACGGTGACACCGTTTAATATTTAAACACACTGACTGCAGCAGGACTCTCTGCATTTGCATCTACAAAGTGTCAATCATGGCAGCAGCCTGCATGCAGAGCGAGGGGGGGTGGGGGGGGGTCTCAGGGGTCAAAGGTGAACAGCGGTGTCACCTCCTATCAGGCTGACAAGAGCAGCAGAGGAGAGACAACACACTGAAGGAGGTTTCACAGCAAGAAAAGCACAACTAACAATATTATAATAATATTCATCTAAACTGAATGCTTCTTAATTACACCTGTGATGTTCCTGCTGTGACACAACAACATGAGATGATGACACATGAAGAAGAAGGTCGACAACAGTCTGCAAACAAAGACAGCGAAACCAGACTCTTTCAAGTGAGCGCACTCTGGAGAGTTTTAGGAAAAGATCTGGGTCGACGCTAGCCCGATTCGATTTCCAAGAGGCGTTATCAACGAGCGCAGACCAAAATACCTCTGGACGCAGTTGGACAGACCTACAACCAATAAGAGCAGCGAAACATGTGACGTAGCTCTGAGCGAATCCTGTCTGAAGTTCAGCAAACACATCTTTCTGATCAACAGAAGCTGTAAGTGCAGCTGTTTGTTCTTTTAGAGAAAATATACCGTCCAGTTCCTTTAATACTGATTCCGAACGTTGTACATCAGCGGCAGCCATCTTGGTTGTTAACGAAAATGCCTCAACGACGCTCCTCTGTACAATCACCGCAAACGGCTGTGATTGTGTGGGACCAGACGCATCTGCCAGAGCCAATCAAACATGAGCTCACAGATCAGTCTGGTTCCCAGGATAGGCAGACGCCAAAACTGAGAGGAAACAATGTGTTTTCAAATGTATCTGCATTAATGTGAGCAACATGGCCGACGCTAGAAGCCTCCACTTTCCCACCACCGACAGCCCGAAAGGTTAATGAGCTCAGAGAAACTGCTCAGGGTTCCTTTTGTTACTGTGTGGGCTTTTATTATGGAGGGGCAATTTACATACAAAAGGACGCGCACACACACACACACACACACACACACACACACACCTCCTTCAGTAAGCAGGATCTGGAAGCCATGGCCTCTGGGTCAGCCTCAAACACACACACCTCTGATGAACAGAGTTTCTGTCAGGACGCCCAGAGCCTGAACACAACACAACACAAACACACACACCTCTGATGAACAGAGTTTCTGTCAGGACGCCCAGAGCCTGAACACAACACACACAACACACACACACACACACACACACACACACACACAGGTTAATTAGCCTCCAATTAGCAGTAGCTGTTCATTTTCACATGGAAACTCAAGAGTGTGAGAGCAGGAGGGTAAAATAGTCCTGTGTGTGTGTGTGTGTGTGTGTGTGTGTGTGTGTAGAGAAGTGAGAGCTCTGTGGTTTTAACTACCCAGCATGCTCTGGGCCTGCTGGAAACTTTCATACTACCTCTCTGTTCACTGCAGTTCCTGTTTACAAAGTTTAATGATATAAAACAGAGAATCTGAAAGGTAAATATTCTGTATTTCATTTGCTAAAGAGCTTAACAGATTGATAATAAAAAGGCTCTACATCCACTACAGCCCTCAGACATTCATGGAAAGTGCTGCGTGACGCGCGAGCGACGCTCCTCACGAATCAATCCCCAGATCCATGTTCACATTAATATCATTATTTATGCATTTAAACAGCAGATTCTGCACACACACAGGATGATAAGACATTAAGTCAGGACTTTCATTTAATTCCTGTTTGCTCAGATGCTTCATGCAAAGACTTTTGCTGGATATTCATTTATTCATCCATGAAAGTTAAAACTATAACAAGAGAGAGACAGCTGCTCTGATTATTATGGTGGTGGCACCAAAATGATCTGATAACAACATAAAACTGTCTCTTTCACGGTGCTTCATAGTTTATTGACTTTACGCTTCATCTCTGTCTGCATGTTTGAACTGGTGCTGCTGCAGTCTTTGTGTTGATCTGACAGCATTTCATTCAGTCCAGCATGTTAACATAGAGCTGCATCACCTGAGCAGGATGACTTCTGTTTCTAACATATGATGGCTCTGATGTACCAGCTCTGATCCTCCTCCTCCTCCTCCTCCTCCTCCTCCTCCTCCTCCTCCTCCTCCTCCTCTCACATGACCACATTTCCCATAAGGTCACTGGCTCAGAGAGATTCCTCGGTTACACAAACACACCTCGTCGCTGCTTTTAAATTTACGGCAGAGCTGAACGCTCCGGTGAGCGCGGCACACCGAGGCTGCTGGGAGGTGACGGATAACATGGATCATCTGTGTTTCAGGATGATGGATTACTACAGATACAGAAACATGGATCCCAGAGGTCGGACAGCGACTGAGGAGGGAAACACTGAAGAGCAGAGAGACGGCAGCCTGAAACTACTGAGGAACAAACCAACTTCCCATTTAACACGATATTTATCTGATTTACAAGAACTGCTTCCATCTGCTCATCACCTATCAATACAACAACCCAGTTAGAATGAGGTCAGGGGTCAGAGGTCAATGAAAAAACGTGGAACAAATATTTCTGTATTCCTAAACTCTCAGTGGATGACAATCAGCTCACTGGCCTTCAGATTTGTGTTTTTTATTTAACTTGAAGGGTGCATTTAAATGTTTTAAGACATTACAGAGAAAAACTGTCTATTTAAAAAAAAAAAAAAAGGTCATTACACATTTTTTGCCGCATAATTGTGTTGTAGTTATATTTAGAGGGAAAAGTTAATTATATTTAGAAAAAAAGTCAACATTTTGAGAAAGTCTGTCTTACATGACGCTTTGAGAACAAAATGTCTGTTTCAGCATTTTGTGAGGCTCCAGTTGGTATTAGACTTGTGATTGGATGGCAGTGGGATCAGAAGTGTTTTTTTAAAACAGTTTGACGAGGACTTCCTGGTTGGTTCGGTGAGTGTACGTCTGGTTCCCTGCCTCCAATAAAGAGCAGCACACAGAGAGCGTCCCAGACAAGGCTGTCGCTGTGTCCAGCACCAGCTTTTATTATTTTACTTCAATATCCTGAAATCTGCAACTTCAAGCCGACAGCTCTCATCTGTTTACTACGACAGAGTATTAACATCTCGTAATATCACAACTCTTCTCTCAAAATATTTCATCAAATGGCTCAAAATATTCTGGTGCACAGTTGTTTCATTTTGATGCATTTAAGTCTAATAATCTATTCAATTGGTCTTTATTTTGATATTTCCTTTAGATTATAGTCACACAGTACACGTTGTCAATGATTTGTGAACTTTGTTGTTTATTTTTTGAAAATATCTGTCCTGCGTTGTGGATCGGGTTCATATTGCTTTATTTGCTTTGTGGCGTCTTTTAGGCCCACGCAGGCTGACATGATAATAATCTGCATTCATTCATTATGTTTAAAAAACAAATGAAACCTTTAGAATGAAATAAGAGAAATAATAATAAAACTACAGACGATCCAGAGAGATTTCTCTGCAGGCACCAGTTGTCAGTTCTGCATAAAAACACATGTTCATTATCATCTGGCTCAAAATATTATCTGCACACCATCATGCCATGTTCTAGTGGAAAACGCAATTAGCAGTACTCAGCCTTCGAACGGGCTGCCTGGCTGAGCGTTACACGCTCAAAAATAAATGTAAATGTTTGGTGAAGCAGCTGCAGGCTGATTTCGAGCTCTCCATCAGCACGAGGAGGAAGACTCTGTCTCCCACAACAACCACAGAGACTCAACTGGAGGAAGGTTGTCCTCAGGAAACACATTGTGTTAGCAGAATAAAGCTCTGCAGGGCCACAACACTGCGAGGTTCCTCAAAAACTCTGTCAGGAGACTTTGAAAACCCTGTTAGATTTACCGGACTAAACTTCTCCTGTCGAGCCGCGTTCATGACACGTGGGAATAATCGGAATTACCAGTTTCCAACTCTTAAAAGTAAACATTCAGGTCAAAATTCACGGCAGAATTATGACTAGTATAAAGAGGTGATAGGGCTGCAACTAACTAATGTTATTCTTAATTAATCTGCTGATTATCTTCTGAAGTGATCGTTTGATCTATGAAATCGTCTTGTTTTGTCCAAAGATACTCAGTTTATGTGGCATTTTTCTTAAAAAATGACTTAAATGATGAATCAATTCTAACAATCATTGATAAATTTTCTGTTGATTAATTGACTAGTCATTCCAGCTCTAAAAGGTGACCCAACATTTCATTTACTCACTAAAAACAGCATAAAACTAGAAGTTAAAAAAAGTATTTTCATGGACTGGCTGGATTTGGATGATTAGTTATGGGTGGGCGGTTATATCATCAACCAACAGTAATTGTTAACTCTCACACAACCGTCTTGAGTTGTCCAATGACGTTTCCCATCACCTTCTATCAGACATGATGTGAACACGGAATCAAACCAGGTAAATGTAATCTCTCCTACCAGACTCTTCAGGTTCTGGTTCGTCCCTGAGGACTCTGCTGATCCTCCGAGAGAACGAGCTGAGGAAGCTGCTGACGGAGGGAGCTCTTCGCTCTGCATCTGATCCCACCTTCTTGACCGCCGTCCTCCCCGGGTCGCTGCCTGTACCGGGCTCAGACATGGACCTGAAGTAGGGGAAGATCCTGCGCAGGGAGCCGGGCCTCACCTGGCCCTCGTGGCCTGTGGAGGACTGATCTCCGCTCCGGTCACTTGCGGCGGTGTTGAACCTCGGGAGGCTGAGCAGCCGCAGGTGATGGGGCTCCGTGTTTTGCCCTTTGCCCTTAGGGGCGGCCATCTTGGCTGGCCTTGGTGCCAGGCAGGCAGATGTCCTCCACTTGTATCTGTCCAATGGCTGCTCAGGAGTGGGCTGGGGGTCGGATCTCTGCCAAGGCTTCCTGTAATGGTGCCAGTGGTACGAGGCCTTACAGGGACTCTGGACTGGATCCTCGCAGCCCTCAGGGGGGGTTCTACTTCCACTCATGGTCCAGCACACACAGACTTCCTCCAGGCAGCAGCAGCGAGCAGATGGAGGCCTCCAAAATGGCCGAAACAGCTGGTTTGCGGACAGCTGTGGGACATAGTACCTTAACAACACATTTCTGTTCAGAGTCCAACCGCTGAGGACTCGTCAGGTTGGGTTTGTGTCTTCATGTCGACGGCGAGTTCGAGCTGCCGTCTCGCTCTTTCTCAACAGGCTGGTGACTGTCTTCCTGGGAGGAAGTGGAGCGTCAGATGAAGACGAAGTTTCTTTAAAACCTGGCCAATCAGGTTTCACCAAACACCAAACCAGCAGACTGTGGTTTCCCCTCTGAACAGGCTAGAAACTGAAACTGCACACACAGTTTAGTGTGTCAGTCTCTTATCCTTCTCACTATCTTTGTTTCCTGAATCTGTCATTATTGATGAGTGACACAAAAGGCTGATGGTCCGGCTTTGTTTTTTTAAGAAATCATTATTTCTTTATGTTCAAGTTTTCAGATTACAAGATGAAGATACAGACCTTTATCACACAGGAAATACAGAAATACTGAAGTCGAGTCTTATTTCAGTTTGCTGCTGAATCAAACACTGGAAGGCCGTAATAAGATTCAGGGAAAACACCTGAAAACATCATCATGCTTAAATTATCCTTCGATTGAACTGAAGTATGAAAGTTCCTATTTGGGGATAGTATCTGATGAAGACTGTGGGGGTGGTTGAAAGCCCCTGAAAAGCATAGTAAGTGTGTCAGTAGCTTTTCCATGTTGACAAGAACGAAAAAGCATTACAAATTATATATATTTTTGGAGATGGCCAAATATAAAGAGAAGAAATATCACCACATCATGACCTTTAACCTCTTAAAATCTGGTTTCCCCCGAATAATCTTGTTCCTTTTCCTTACTTTGACAGTATCACATAAAGAATATAAATACTGCATCATGTTGGTTCAGCTCTTCATTGAAGCTCTATAATGAATTTAAACCAAGACTCCATGTTTTTTTATGTCTCTTCTACATATCTGCTGCATCATTTTATACATATTTTCCCCCAAAATTCAGCCTGACATGTTTGATCTTTGGAAACTTTTTAACTTCCACTAAAACAAAGTTCTGTAGGTTTGAACACAGCTCAGCTGCACAGCATGAGTTTGCACTGACCGACCACCAGAGGATCAGAGGGGTTCAGGAGGTGAAGTCTCCATGCTCTCAGGCCTCTGGGAGCTTATAAATATCCATAAACATTAAAGAACGTCCCCCCTCCCTCTGCAGGGCGGCAGACAGAGACACGGACGCCCCTGACTTTGACAACTCCAGGTCTGGTTAGAAAACTCATCTTCGTCAGTCATGAGGGACGACATGAGACCAGAGACCAGAGGACAGATATGTAACTTTGCTGCAGTGATGAGTTAACAAGAGGAAAAGCTCACAGCTCACAGCAGCAGAAGAAGAAGAAGAAGGATGCAAAAATCCCTGCAGGCCTCACTCTGCATGTTGATTCATATGGAAACGAGGAGGTTTGTGGTTCAGACGGCAGTTTACACGCCAGGCTTTTAGCTGTCAGTCATCCTGAGGCTGAGGCACACAGAGTTTAAGTGTTTGCAGCAACTAAAGGTCAAAGGTCAGAGTCACAGTGCCCAGTAAATGCAATCACTGTTTTCTGGAGGGGAATTAACATCACAAACCAGTCCGATAACTTAAAGTTTTATCGAAGAAAGGTAAGTGACTTTTTAACCCTTAAATGCATTTGGCAACCAAACTAATAACCAGCATTGGTGGTTTGTTTCTGGATGCATGGCTGCTGTGCCAAATATAGTATTCATAAAATAATAAACCATTCTGACCATTTATATCTCTTAATGTTTATTTTTTGTTTATTTACATATTGTACTGCTGTGACAGTAAGCTAGCAAACAGACTTCTTCAGCCTTTTAAATAATTTGTGGAGTCAGTGACAACATTTCCTGCGTACTGTGAAAAAAGCATCTCGTACATATCTCAAGTCTGTACAGATCCCATAAAGATCAGAAAAACTGTTTTGTGAACAACAGTAGACAAAGGATTTAAAGATCTAAGACACTGAAGGGTTAATTTACTATTTGTGACCATGATTTGTTCTTCAGTTAAAAATACTGTCAAACTGAGAGACTGTGTGAAACAAGTTGGAAAATAACTTCAGTCAGAGACGTTCCCCGTGTGAAACAACCGTCTCTGACTTCCAGGATCTCCAGTAAACCTTCTTCTTCTTCTTCTTCTTCCTGTCGGGCTGTAACAAGTCACAGCGAGTGACCCACATGTCAGCATTTATTGGATAACGAAGTGGCTGGTGTCCAGGGTGACACTGCATGTAGGTCAGAGCTAAGACCCAGGCAGGCTAAGCCGAGGAGTCCTGCACGGAGCCAAGTCCTCCTCCAACCACCCACCAACACTCAACAGGGACTGAGAGAGTCCCTTCATCTAGTCCATCATGGTTTCCCACAGTTCAGAGACGTCGAGGGTCTAAAGACAGAGGGGTCGTATGCTGTACAGACTGTAAAGCCCCAAGGCAAATGTGTGATTTGTGATATTTGGATAAATGTCTTGTTATGTCAAACCAACGGTCCAAAACTCAATAACACTCAGTTCACTCTGATATCTAACTAATCGTTTCAGCTCTTCTGCCAAAGCAACTCCTTTTTTCAAATCCTCACCTTTCTGAGTATAAATCCATTTTTCAACAAAAACCTTTATTTAACAAAACATAGCCAAACTTTTTGAATGCATCCCTTTTCAATATTGTCTGAACACAAAGAGCAGAATAAGAACTAAAAAATACAAGTTGATAAAAGGACATTTTAAATCAGGAAATGTGAATAAAGAATAAATAATCTGACCTCTCTCTGGTCACCGTCAACTCTGCAGCTTTCCTGCGACAGACACAGTTTAATAAAGCTTTTACCTTCACAGGATCATTTAGTTTCCACAGGATTCATGACGGGTTATCTAACTCAAGCGGTCTCAAGACGTGTGTTGACCTCTTCTGTAAAGAGCTGTCCCAAATACCACAGTGAGTTTTAAACATTTTTGACGCTTACATATATACAAAAACTACAACGTCATGTTCAATTCTGCCGGGGGACCTTTGCTGTGTCATAGCCCTCTCTCTCTTCCCATTTCCTGTCTGTATTTTAACTGTCGCTATCTCATAAAAGCAAAAAATACGTTGTGTGTTACTGAAAATAAAAACCAAGGACTCTCCTAGATAATGTAACGACCCTACAGGCTTGTGCTATGACCACTAGCTTTCATCATTTCAACTTTGTTTCTGAGAAATCAGGTTTTGTCCGGCATGGTGGACGAGTCTAAACACTACAATACCCATGATGAGCCTTGGACGCCGTTGCGATGGAGAAGAGGCCGGTCAGAGGTGTGAATCAGAGCCCGAATTCAAAAACGCGGTACCATAGCAGCTGAATTCACCCAAAGTGAACTGATTTAATCTGCAGCTTCTGTATTTTAAGTTTGATCAACATAGTAATCTTTAGCTTCCACCTGTGCACGCAACAGATTGGTGATTGGATGTTTCTTGGCGAAATGCACCTTGGGAGTTGTAGTTGGCTTCTCTCCTTCTGTTCTTATGTTGTACAGCTGGAGAGTTTCATGTCCATCCAAGCCGAAGAAGTACTCCAACTGTGAGTCACATAACATCGTTCATGGGAAAAATGACAGGGACTTTTACTTCTGGAAGCACGGGCGCCTGAAATAGCTCCTCCCATGTCACTGCCCTATTTTATTGAAGCCAAAGACAAGATGCACTTTAGTTGTAATAACCTGGGAGTCCTTGGGAGAGAACAGAAACCATTCACACCTCTCAGATCAGCTGACTGTCAGACTGTTTCCAGTCTCTTCACAGCTGCAGCGTCACCTGGGAATCTCCCGGATATTTCCCCTGAACAGGAGCCGTACAGGACTCACAAAGTCCATCCATTTGATCTCTCTGTGTCTGCTAATATTCACCTATACTGCCCGAACCAGCAGTCATCTCTGAACCTTTTTACTCAGTTCAGGTTGGGGGTCATTCATGACATTTAAAGGTCAGGTCTGGAATTGATGTCAAGATAATTGTGGGTAACAGGTCGGTACATGTGCTGAGCTGAGCTCTGCAGGGCTAGGGTTAGGGTGCAGGACTCTGACGCAGCCTGAATCTGACTTGAAATCTGGATTCTAATTCATTTCCTGGCATTACCCCCATGTGACAAACATTCCTGCTCCTGAAAATCACCGAGCAATGAAAGGAAACAGCAGGAGAGGAGATGAGACAAACAGGGAGTCTGAGAGGAAGTTAATCAGGTGGAAACCCAGAGGACGACAGAGGAGAGCCACAAAACTCAGGGGGGTTCAAACTAAAACGTCCCGGCCCTGCTGTTCCATTAGACGCCACTTTGTCGACTTCTCATCTCCATCCTGCCGGAAACCAGCAGCGAGACCAGGCAGCAGCAGCAGCAGCAGCAGCAGCTAAAAATAACCAGCGGCCATAAAGAGACCAATAAATCAGCTGCTGGATACCAGCAGAGGGAGGGACCCGGCCCTCAGGAATCCTGGGTAAATCTCCCACAAGTCTCTGCTGGAGGGCGACCGGCCCTCGCTGCCATCACTGACCTGAGGACAGGCGAGACTTCCAGAAAACAGGAAGTTCAAACTCAGCGGAGGTCACTGTGAAGAACACCAAGAACTCAAAACTGCTCGACCTGCTGTGCTTGTACACAACAAATGTGTTGCTTCTCCCGTTGATACAGAGAAATGCTTTTTGTGTACAGAGTTCTGGAGTTCGGTAAGTGGACCTGAGACTCAGAGACCCTGTCAGTCTTTTTCCTCCCACAGTTTTAGATTCATGCAGAATATAAGGTCTGTGGTTTTCTTCTACTACATCAGTGACTCTTGTTAAGATCTTAACTGTGAATTCTGACATTGTAGAAAATACAGATGGTGGTTCTTGCAGCATGTTCTCCCTCACCACTTCAGTCAAACATGTTAGAGGACATCATCTGATCCAGTTTACAGTCACACCATGATCCACTTCTGCTCTGTAGTTACAGCTTTCACACCTGCAGTCATCAGTGTGTATACATCCACCTGTAGACCTAACCATCGGCTTATTCTTATTTAGAAGGCTGTTGTTGGACTGACCTACATCCTACAACAAAGGTATGGGAAGTTATTGTCTTCGCTCCCGGGACTTATTTCTACTAACTGTCCCCAAAGTCTGTACAGAACTGGGAAAAAGGGCGTTTAAATGTTTTGCTCCCTCGACTTGGAATCAGCTGCAAAATCACCTGACTCTTCAGGAGCTGCTCCCATTGGACGCATTAAAAGTGACTCTAAACGACTTGGACGCAGGTACATCCGGCTGGAGATGTGTTGTTTTTAAAATCTTATAATTCTGTCATTTGTTCTTTGTTTCATGTCTGCAGCCGTGTTGTCTGTGCTGCTGCCTGTCTTGGCCAGGACACTCTTTTATTCCTGGTTAAATAAAAACACCGTTTACGTCCACCTGAAGTAATCTGATTACTTCCTGCCGTCTGCAGGAACCTGATATCTGACACCACATGCAAACATGAAACTTGTTCAGGGATTAAACAGGAAGATGTCTGCTGAGTATTCAGCCACATGAAGCATTTTAACCAGATACCAGATGACAAATGAATGCAACACAATAATATACAAAACATTTTCCTCATACAAGAAATAAAATGAACACCAGTGCTGCAGCTGTATTATAACTGTATTATAACAACTATATTTAGGTGTAGACTGGTGACACCTCCTGTTTTGCCCCACCTCGATCAGCAGGAGCCTAATCCCTGTTATTATAAAGACCTGATCAGCCTGACCCCCCTGGATCCCTGAATAAAGGAGAACCCTCCTCTGTGTTTTTCCACCGTGTCCTGAAATAGACAGCAGCTTATTTCTGTCCAGAGAAGCTCGACTCCTGTTTTGTTTCAGAGGGGAAATCCTGTCTCAACGCCCCCCATCCTGATAACAGCCGGGCCTGTAGGGAACTTTCCATTTCCTCCCATGATCAGCTTCCATTGTCCTGAAGACCACTACGCAGACCTGAACCTGCTCACCGACACCGGGCTCACATACAGGACCAAAGACTACCTGTTGATTATCTTTTGGGAACTGTAACGAGTTTTGGGGAACTTTTGGAGATAATGCCGAGAGAGCGTTTGGAGAAAAGAGACGAGCGTCCACTGAGAATATTAACAGTAATTCCTCTGAAATGAATTAGTAAGAAGAGATGGAAAAAAACAAGTCTGTACATTTGAAATACGAGAGAAATTAAAGGGTAAAATCCATTTTAAAAGAAGGAGTGACCTTGTTTTTAAAATGGATTATTTATTTTTCTTTAACTCTTTGGTTGCAAACATTCAGTAAACATAAATATGAACTTGCATTTGGCTGCATGATATTGAGGTCAACCTGTATTTTTTTAAATTGTTTTATTCAAACAGTGCTGAAGAAGTAAGCTTTGCCATAATTTATGAGAACAAAAGCAAAGATTAGAGGAAAGTCTGAAACAATCAGCAGAAATATGTTTTTCCTGCTCTCCTCCTGTTAATCATCTTGCAGCCCCGTGTCGGGGCCCTGACCCGCAGGTTGGGAACCACTGCATCGCTGTGCTCACTGGGTGCGAATGCTCTTTAAAAGCGTGGCTTTGTAGCGGCTCAAGTAAATTCGGAGCATATGACCGATGTGGAAACGGAGGGAATCTATCTGCTTGTTTCACACGTGCAGCCTCGGAGGAAACACGAACCAAACGTCCGTCTGGCTGCGGTCCAGCCCCCCAGCCGGGATCTCAGGTGTGAATTGGCCTGAAGACAACAAACTCCCACAGTCCCCGTCCAATATGACGGCTGAAAGTCTCAGCGGGCAGCGTCGCACGCAGCCTCCGTCAGTTCAAACATCTGAAGGCTGTTCAGCGTCCTGCTGCAGAAACAGATGGAGGGAAACCTTCCTGTCCTGACCTCCGACCCCCAAGACGGGATCGGTTTTTAAACAGTAACAGAGATGTCAAATATCCACACAGATTATTACAGATTCACCGTTTCACTCATTCTTCAAGAAGAAATAATGAAATGATGATCTCAGTAAACTGAATATCTTTGGGTTTGGGGCTGACCTCTGTGAAGATGTGACATTTCACAGTTTAATCAAAACGATTATCAGCAGATTAATGGATAATGAAAATAATCCCTGCTATGATCAACAGAGAATTTTATCACAATATATTTATATGTAGCGACAATTAATGGTAATACTAACTTCTGACCCATTTCTTTTCTATTTTTTGGTGAGTTCTTAAGTTATTTTTTTTTTTTACAACAAGCTTAATAATTCAAGGGTTTCTTTTTTTTTCCAGGGCTGATATTTATGTTTATTATTCAAAGACCTACAGCAAATTACACTTTTTTTGTGCAGAGGAGGAGTAGAACATTTGAAATGTATTAATTAGCCTATATTTACACATATTTGTATTTTGTTTATCCATGTATCCAAAATCTACATCAGCTTAAGTCTCATTGTCTGTGCTGCTCCTCACGTTTCAACAGGAAATAAACAAACTCCAGTTTAGAAAGATACAAAATAATTTGTTAAAATATTGACAAACCCCCAAATAATGTGTTCATATCCTTCTGAAAGTCAGAAAGTTCATATCAAATCAGAATAATCTGATCCTCAAACTGTAAATAATCTGTAAATGTCGAGATTTTAGTGAGAATATTAAAGTTGAGTCAAACTTTAAAGAAAGCTGCTATAAAATCAAACCTGTGAACACCGGTAAAAATCAGATATTAATGATGTTAATAATCCAAACCTCATAGCAGTGCTAAAACATACCACTGATCTAGAGGGTACCATTTAATTATCGTGAGTTAATTAGTGGAAACACTGCTGGTATGTGAGCACACCTTCACGTTCAGCGTGACAGAACACGACAATACACTTTGTCGATGCGGATTAAAACGGCAGCGACAGGCTCAGAGCTCGGGCTGTACGGCGGACTGATGGGACGCACCGAACATCACCGCGTCTCTTCTGATGGAGCTAAGCTAGCAGTTTCCCCCTGCTTCCAGTCTTTGTGCTAAGCTAGGCTAAACACATCTGAAACATGCGACTGTGATGAAGGCTGGATCACGGAGCCTCACGGAGAGAACGAGCAGACAGTCAGACAGGAGCAGGTACTGATCAGCTGAGTGAATACAGAGGACACCCGGCGACTGCCCAAAACCTTCTCACCTGTTCCTGTACCAAAACACAACAGACATCCATTAAAACTATCTGAGCTGCTAATTTACGCTGCAGTTGATCAAAATCAAATAATAATGAAAAGACTCAATAATCCAGGTTAAAGATCAGCTCAAATGAAGAGATTTCTTGTAGTAAAAACTCAACATGATGATCTCATCTATGATCAGCTGATGAACATCTTCTCTGACTGAACGCTGTGAGCTCAACGTCTCAAAGTGTGAAGGTAACTAAACTACCTGCAGCCACAACACAAAGAGCTCATGTACTCAGTGAGGTGCCCCTGAAGGCAGCGCGGCAGCAGCTATTGTTGAATCTATCTGAGGTATGTGAGCTGTGGATGGCAGAGCCGGAGTCCTGCCGGGTGAGATCACCGGCACAAACCGGCTGCTGACATCACACTCTGCCAGCACCGGGGATACCAGCGCTGCGTTCAGGGCGCGTGGGAACAAACACTGCTGCACATTTCAATTCAAACACAAAATCCTGCAGGAGGCCGAGTCCTGTCTTCCTATTTTAGATGTTTTGTTCATAAAATCCGTGAATCTTTTTCCGCGCGGTGCTGTGAACAGCTTTCACACACTGATAGAACCCTACGGAACAATCAATAACTAGAGCCGAAACAACTAGTCACATAACTGACAGACAGAAATTTCACCAGCGATTATTTTGCTAAATCAATTAATTGTTTTGGTCACTTTTCAAGAAGAAATGCTAAAATTTCTTCTTCTTCTTCTATGAAAGTAAACTGAACATCTTCGGATAAAAGAAGCTAATTGAATACGTCACCTTCGGCTCTGGGAAATTATACAAATTATAAAATTACAGACAAAACTATTAATGAATTAATCAATAAAAATAACGGTACAATTAACTGATAATGAAAATGATCCGTAGTTGCAGCCCTACATGTAATAAATACATAGACAGATTAAGACTTGTGTTTTTGAACAGTTGTGGTTATTTTGTCATATTTAAAACCTTTATGTCTAAACTACAGCACAACCGGGTCAGGATCTTGGAGGCGGATACTGATACCGATATTTGGGAGTTTAATAAAGACAATGACGATATATCAGCCGAGTCATTTTTCATCATAACGTAAGAAACATCGTTATCGTGACCCAGATACAAAGTGAGCGTCACATTTTACAGAGTAAATTACCTCCAACATGTCTTTGGTGTTTCTCTGATAGATATATTTACAATGAGCTAATATCGTCCGATATATCAACCTGGACGATTTATTGGTCTTGGACGATCGGATGGATTTCTGGCAGGTCACAAATTTTGGTCGGCTGTGTCCATATTTTTCTTATTTTTGTTCTTTCTGTTCAAACTAGAACTGCACAAAGATGATTTGGTCACGTAGAAAAAGGTGATTAAAATGCAACGTACAAGAAGACACCTGCACTTTAAACCTTAAACTCTACCATGTAGGCTCCCATGAAACTGACCAGAAATGTGTTTGAGGTAAACGCATGTAATCAGAGCGAGTGTTTCCTGTGTTCATGTTATTAATGACATGATGTAGGTTTCCTTTCAGAATAAAGCTCTTGCAGATCATTTGATTGTACGTCTGATAATTCTTTCACCAGTCAGATATCGCAGAGCTCCAGACTCACTGTTTCCACGTGAAGCGGTCAGTGGACAGCTTCACATCACTACAGCCAGCAGTTGTTCTCCGACTGTGAGAAACAAGACCAACACGTGACATCACTTCCTGAACCAACGGGGAACCACGACAACCTCAAGTTTCTGTCATGGAAAACTGTTCAATCTGAAGTTTCATTTTTATTTGAAGGAATGAAGGAGCAAAAGTCCTGGAGGTCAGTCAGTTGCTGCGGTCCACAGCCTGATATTCAGTCGACCAACATGACCTGACATTCACTGTGAATATTCACATGTCCTGGAGTTTTAATGACCCTTTGATTCCATGACTTTACACTCCCAGAGAATGGATGTTTGTAGTGACCCCTGACCTTTCCTCCAGCACCACTCTCACATCTAAACCTGCACATGAAAGATCAACATCTAACGACAAGATTAAAGTATAGCAGACACATGTGATTGTTCTGCAGGGGTTCATCAGTTTCTGCACTGCTTTATTCCTCGTATCCAAACGACTGTGATACTTCTAAAGCCTGTTAAAACATTTAAAACTGGAGACAGCACTACAGAGGCTGGGACAGTGACGGGAACCAACAAATCAGCAAGTAGAAGTTATAAAGTTCAGGAGGGGAGACGGTGAGAAATAACAGCTGTAAAAGTCAGAAATATGGAGATATATGAGAAGTGTGCCAGCTGCTATGTTGTGTTAACGTGTTGTAATGTTAATAAAGTTCACTGAACACGCGTTATCCTTTATAGCTGAGGAATGCCTTACTCACATCTCCTCCTGAAAGCACACCAAACCCCTTTATCTAAATCAGGCGTTTGGTAGCCAGAGATCCTTAATTTCTCCATTAATTTTAAAGCCAACCTCTTAAAAACACCTAAATTACAAAAGCCTGCAGTTATGTACCCTTACAAAAAAAACAACATATTCCAATACATTAATATATCCATTAGTTCTGTCCTAACATAAACCAGAATCCCTTAACTTTAATAACACCTTAAACTCATCATTAATGGATTTGTCACATATTTAAAATGAATGCGTAAATGCAGTCATGTACCCTTTAAAGTGTTCTGTATTCTGGAGAAATTAAGCTTTTTTTAAGGGGTTTAGTTCGGTTTTATACATTAATTGATCTCTGATCAGAGTGTTTGGTATTTTGGTTTCTGTGGATGGAGGAGGGTCTATTTTTAGACATGTGCCAAACCCACAAGAAACCCCCAAAGTGATCTTGGTTAAAACAGTAAACCCTGAACCCAGGGGGAGGGGAGGGGGGTGCTGCTGCTCTGAAACTGACCTCTGACCCCTCTGGAGGGGGACTAGACTGAGAACTGAAGGCATTGCCTGCCGGTGTGAGTGAAGTGAAGGTTAACAGACACACCGAGCTCCCTCCGCAGCTCCGGTTTCCTCTCAGCCAGACACCCGGCGGCCGCCATGACCTCGGCCTTGGCCCGCGGCTGTTACCTGGCTCTCCTGTCGGTAACCGCTCTCCAGACTACCTGCTGACCCCCTAATGAGACCAGCCAACTTGTGGGGTCAGTAAAGTCCCCCCGTGTGTCTGTTTTTCTTACCGTAAACTCGGAGCCATCCCTGCTGCTGGGACACGGTGTCCACCAGGATCCGGTCCACCAGGGGATCCAGGAGGCTCAGTCCGCCGTGCAGCGAGTCCACGTCGCCTGCCAACGAGTCCGTCTCCATTTCCAAACGGGAAAAAAACTTGTTCAGTATAACAGAAGCCCTCCAGAAGTGGACGGTAATCGGGAAATGCGAGTTAAAGTGTTAAGACGACGCGGTAACGCGTTAAAAGTCGGTGTATAATCCGTCCCGGGAGAGTTGTGTCGCTTTGACCGCCCAGTTGCTTCTAGCTAGCCGTTAGCTGAGGCAGCCGGCGGCGGTCCGGCAGCCCGGCTGGCTCTCCCTCATTGTTCCGCCCTCCCAGGTTAGCTTAGCGGGGTTTAAACTTCCAACAAACCGGCGTCCGGGAGAAGCGGAGAGCCCCTTTACTTCCTGCCGCTGAAAGGTCCTCCCAGAAGCCGCTGTTAAGTCCCGTGTAAGTCGCTGGAAGTGACCGGGTTCCCGGTGTGGTCGGTGTGTCTCCGGCTGGCTGCCCCTCTCACACTGCCGCCACCGCTGCTCACGGTCCCCTCTACACCCGGTGCACGAGCCCGCGACCCGGACCTCGACCGGCCGCGCTCCCGCGTGACCAGAGAGGCGGGAGCGCGCATAAAGGACGAGGGAACAATTAGCCGATTAGGCCTAATCGATCCTCAATCGATAGAAAATTAAAGGGTTTAAATCGTTTAATAAAAATCAAACCAGTTTTTCCATGTGAGGATTTTCTGTTGTTCTCTGTTTTATTTCCCAGCAAACTGACTGTCAATGAGAACTTTACTGTTATTGTGTAAACAAATATTATGAATGAATGAAAATGTGTTTTTTAATGTGGTGAGTCAAGAAGTTTGTCATTTTATTTATCATCATTTATGATAATGGGGAATAATCGCGGCTACTAAATCACAAAATATCTTTTTAAGAATTACCAAAGACAAAAAGTAAATGTTTATTTGAATCTTGTGTGTATGAGATTAATATCAGTTTTACAAAATAAAAGAAAGAAATAACATTATAAATGTATTATGATGATGCTGATGTAAGAAAGTCAAAGTTTTGGATGACATAATATAACAAAACATCACCTTATTCTCTTTAAAAGTCATCATTTTGACTTTGTATCGCTTAATCTTAACTTTTATACCAAATTTAGTATTTTATACTATATTTATCTATGAAGTCACAGTTTTAACTTCTTATCTTGAATTTGACAATTTCACAATCTTGACTCCTGACATAATTTTGTTAAAACTTTGAGTTATACTGTCACAAGTTTTGACTTCGACTTATTATCTCACCGTTTTGACTTATGTCATCATTTTACTTAAAAGTCAAAAATGTGACTTATTATCTCATCTCCTGTTTTCCAGCTTCCATAAGTTTTAATTGATCAGGTGATTTAAAGACACCAATAAGTTCAATCAACCTCTTTCATGTCATGAAGGGCTGTCTCTCTCTCTCTGTCTCTCTCTCTCTCTCTCTCTCTCTCTCTCTCTCTGCAATATGCAATATATACTCTGCAATGCTCTGTATATATACTCTCTCTGTCTCTGTGCATGCCACCATGCTCTCTCTATACTATATATATATATACTTGTCTCTGTGCTCTCTCTGTCTCTCTCTCTCTGTGTCTCTCTGTCTCTGTCTCTCTGTCTCTGTCTCTCTCTCTGTCTCTCTCTCGCGGTAGTGTGTATAGCGTGTATATGTGTATAATAGCATTATTAATATATGTGGGTATGTGATGTATGTATATGTGTAATATGAATTAGTATAATAATAATAATAGCGATTATTATGTGATGTGTATGCGTGTATGTGACAATGGCAATAGCGGTGTATATGTATTAGTGTGTATAGCGTTGTATGTATGTTATGTATAATAATATATGATGTATGTAATATGGAGTGATTAGTATGTAACGTTATTATGTAATAATATGTAATAGGTGTATATATGATGTATGTAATATGGAGTATTATGTGATTGTGTATATGCGTGTATAATAATGCGGTGTGTATGTAATAGCCGTTGGGTGTAATAATAGCGTTGTAGCGTGTATAATAGCGATTGTGTAATAATATGGTACGTTATTATGTATTAGGTCTCTCTCTCTCTGTCTCTGTCTCTCTCTGTCTCTCTGTCTCTCTCTCTCTCTCTCTCCTGTCTCTCTCTCTCTGTCTCTCCTTGTCTCTCCTCTCTCTCTTTCAAATATATACTCACTCAAATATATCTCTTGTCTCTCTGATATATATATATATATATATATACCGATATATGCTCTTGATATATAAATATATATATTAATATATATATATATACTCTTGATATATATATACTGATATGCTCTGATATATATACTCTGATATATATATATATAACATTATATGTGATATATATATAACATTATATATATATACTTATTCTTGATATATATAATAATATATACTTGTTGATGCTTGTGTTTTCTCCAGTTGGTGGTTTTTGCAGGGAAGCAGAGGGAGAGGAACAGGCAGAGCTCTCTGCAACACTTTGGCTCCTACAGGGAACCTGGCCACTGTTTGAATGGGACTGTCCCAGCTGGAGTGGACCCACTTTATCCAGATTTCTGAGAGCTGCAGGTGTTTCCACTCTGGGGCAGGTGGTGGAGCTGGCGGGACCCAGGTTGGATGATCCTGTTGGACTGGCTGCTCAGCTGGGATTACGGTCCACTCGGGTTATGAGTCAGGTACTGAAGCACTGGAGTCAAAAGCTGACAGCAGAACAGTGTCTTCTTTTAAATGGCTTCTGCGACGGCTCACTGCAGCAGAACTGTGAGGACCCTTTTCCTTCCATTCGACTGTTCCCAGATTTTAAAAACTGTTCTGGTGCTTTACTCGAGCCTGTGGACTCAGTGGGTGTGTCCCTGGAGGGCGCCTCGGGGAAGACTCTGTACAGACTCATGGTAAAAATCTTAGGCCCTGATGTCAAGCCAGCATGGAGGTCTTTGTACAAACCACCTCTGTCAAAGAAACATGCAGATCTACAGTGGAGGATCCTGCACGGCATTGTGGCCGTGAACTCTTTTGTTTCTGTAATTAATGCTGCTGTGGAGGACAGATGTCCTTTCTGTGATCAGAGAGACGGTGTTTCACTGTTTCTCTGAGTGTACTCGTCTCTCAGCTCTGTTTGTCTTGTTAAGCACCATTTTTAACAGATGTGGAGAAGTTTTTATGAAACAGGTTTTTATTTGTGGTTTTAAATACACTCGTCGACACAAAGAGAAATGCCAGATTCTGAACTTTGTGTTAGGACAGGCAAAGCTGGCGGTGTATCTGAGTCGCAGGAGGAAGGTGGAAGAAGGCTCGAACATTGATGTGGTTCCTGTTTTTCTCAACATGGTGAAATCAAGACTGTTGTTAGAGTTTAGTTTTTACAGAGCTGTTCAGGACCTGCAGAGCTTCCAGCAGATGTGGGGTTATGAGGGGGTGCTCTGCTCTGTCTCAGAGGGACACTTAGTCTTTGGACATGAGTTGGTGTAATTCTTGACACTATGTGAATTTTTTCTCTGTTTCTGTAATATGTCATGATTTTTCACAGTGATCATAGTGAAAAATAAAGGTTGGTTCTAAAAATCAAAAAATAAAATCTCTGTGTCTCTCTCTCTGTGTGTCTCCCTCTCTCTGTCTCTCTCTCTGTCTCTCTCTGTCTCTCTCTCTGTCTCTCTCTCTGTCTCTGTCTGTCTTTCTGTCTCTGTCTGTCTCTGTCTCTTTGTCTCTGCCTGTCTCTGTCTGTCTCTCTGTCTCTGTCTCTCTGTCTGTCTCTGTCTCTTTGGCTCCTCCTGTCTCTGTCTGTCTCCCTGTCTCTCTGTCTCTTTTTGTCTCTGTCTGTCTCTGTCTGTCTCTCTGTCTCTTTGTCTCTCTGTCTCACTTTGTCTCTGTCTCTTTGGCTCCTCCTGTCTGTCTCTGTCTCTTTTTGTCTCTGTCTGTCTCTTTGTCTCTGTCTGTCTCTCTGTCTCTGTCTGTCTGTTTGTCTCTGTCTGTCTCTTTGTCTCTGTCTGTCTCTTTGTCTCTCTATCTCTCTTTGTCTCTGTCTGTCTCTTTGTCTATGTCTGTCTCTTTGGCTCCTCCTGTCTCTGTCTGTCTCTGTCTGTCTGTCTCTTTGTCTCTGTCTGCCTCTCTGTCTCTGTCTGTTTCTGTCTGTCTCTCTGTCTGTTTCTTTGTCTCTGTCTGTCTCTCTGTCTGTCTCTCTGTCTCTTTGTCTGTCTCTTTGTCTGTCTCTGTCTGTCTCTTTGTCTCTGTCTGTCTCTGTCTCTTTGTCTGTCTCTGTCTGTCTCTGTCTATCTCTCTGTCTCTTTGTCTCTGTCTGTCTCTTTGTCTCTGTCTGTCTCTGTCTCTTTGTCTGTCTCTCTGTCTCTGTCTGACTCTCTGTCTGCCTCTCTGTCTCTGTCTGTCTCTGTCTGTCTCTGTCTGCCTCTCTGTCTCTGTCTGTCTCTTTGTCTCTGTCTGTCTCTGTCTGTCTCTGTCTGTCTCTTTGTCTCTTTCCTCCTGCAGGCAGAGAAACAAACTGGACTCTGCCTCCACCTGCTGGTGTCTGCAGGTGATCACAGGAAGTGACATACAGTATTTGCATTAAATAAAAATATTGTACATGTATAGAGTAATAAAATCAAAATACATATAATACATACAATAACAGACAGCACACTGACATGGTATGTTGTTCATTATTCTCATGTTGTGTTTTTTAATGCAGACACTAAATATCAGCGTTTTACTGCCAAACTACTTCCACTTTTTATGCACACAAAAACATCTGTCTCTCTCTCTCT
>VMKM01003795.1:0-28771 GCA_008360985.2 Macquaria ambigua | reverse complement strand
CACACACACACACACACACACAGCAGGATCGTGTCTCTGCTGACTCGGCATGTTTCCTGCTCTCTGATTGGTCGGTTCTGGGGTCACAGTACAGTTTGGTGCTGAGAAGACTTTGCTCTCTTGTTGCTCCGCCTCCTCTCTGGTTCCCTTCGCTGACCCGATTGGTTAATAAACAACTTCCTGTCAGCTGGTCCCAGATCTGCTGACTCTGTCACTCTGTCAGGACCTCTTATGGGCGTCCAGCCTGCTGCCTGTCGGGTCCTATAAATAGATGATAACATCCAAACCCACCACCTTCTCTCCTGTTCCCTTTATCTCCTATATCCTCCTTTCTCCTCTCCTCATCTCCTTTCCTTTCCTCCTCTCCTTTCCTTCCCTTTCTCTCTAAATCATTTTTTGCCTCCTCTCCTTATTTCCTTTCCTCTTTTCCTCTCCTCATCTTCTGTCCTTTCCACCACCTTCTCTCCTGTTCCACTACCTCCTATATCCTCCTTTCCTCTCCTCCTCTCCTTGTTTATTTTCCTTCTCTTCTTTCCTCTTCTTGTCTCATCTCCTTTCATTGTTTCCTCTCCTCTCTCCTTTCCTTTTCTTCTCTTTCCCTCTTCTCATAGCCTTGTCTAATCTTCTTTCCTCTTGTGCTGTCCTCTCCTTATCTCCTTTCCTTTCTCCTCTCCTCCCTTCTTCTCTCCTCTCAACTTGTCTCCTCTCTTCTCTCCTTCCTTCCTTTCTTCCTCTACTTTCCTTGTTTCCTTTACTTTTCTTCGTTTACTCTCCTCTTCTCATTTCCTTGTCTCCTCTTCTTATCTCCTTTCCTTTCTCCTCTCCTCCCCTCTCATCTCCTCCTCTCCTCTGCTTCCTTCCTTTCATCCTCTACACTTTCCTTGTTTCCTTTACTTTTCTTCGGTTCCTCTCCTTTCCTCCTCTTTGAACTTCTGTAAACGGACACCTTGCTACTTGCTGCCACCACATGCTAGCTAGCCGGATGACCTTTATACACACACACACTAAAATAGCAAAACATGCTAACAGTCGGCATACTTTCTCACGCTTCTAGTAACACTTAAAGTGAAACACACACTCTCACAAACACTCGTTCGTCACATTTACAAGTATGAAACAAACACACACACACACACACGTCTTTAAATCAAGCAACACCATCTGACCTTTGAGTCCCAGCTGAGGGAGAAACTGACCTGGGGGAAAGGAAAGATGAGATCTCCATCCTCCTCCTCTTCCTCCTCCTCCTCTTCCTCAACAGCCAGGTGTACAGAAACAAAATGTCTCCATCACTTTTCTGCTTCTCTTTTAATTCCCAGAACAAAACACTATAAACAAGATGCTCAAAGCAAATATGGTACAATAACACTTTATACAGATAGTAATATTACAGGTAATTAAATGTACTAATATAAGGAAGTATCTTTTATAAACTCCAACTATATAAATATATCCATGAGAGCATCAGGTTCAATCTGAGTTTTATTTTCTCTCCTCTCTGTTTTTCTTCCATCCTTAAAAAGAAAGAAAATAAATGAATTTAAACCACTACAATTGAACCAAATCAGCTGCTTAAATCAAGTTTTGATTTCATGATAATTTGTGATCAGAGGAATTTTCTTGTTTGATTTTCCGTTCTCTCTTTCGCCCTGGACGTGATGCTTTCAAGAAGCCTGGAAAAAGTCAGACAATTTGTCTTTCTGTGTCTGTCAACCAATGGCCCTTTTTTTTTTGCGACACTGTTGTCACGGCAACAAGAGAGAGACAACTTCCTGCTGTGTCCTCAGGGCTTCCTCCTCTCTCTGCCAGGCCTTATAAGGCTGCCACACTGCTGTATGTGTAATTATGTGATAATTGCACATACTTGCAGATCATTACGGGCCGTGTGTGTGTGTGTGTGTGTGTGTGTGTGTGTGTGTGTGTGTGTGTGTGTGCGTGCGTGCGTGCGTGCGTGCGTGTGTGCGTGATCCGCACTGTATCCCTCCACATTCCCAGCTGATTAAGTCTTGACTGTGGAAGTTAAAGCAGCTAACAGTTGACGAGCTGCATCCTGAAAGAAAAAGCCAGTCTCGGTTTGGACTCACACTCCCAGAATCCCTTTCTACCCATAAATCCTGGCAGCCCCCCCCCCGACACCAGCCTGTTAGTGTGACAAACTTCTCATCTGATTTCAACACAGTTAAATTTATTTTTAGCTGGAAACGTCTGGATCGTCATTATCTTTGGATTTGCAGTAATTTGCAATAATTCCGGAGAGTGATATTACTTTCTAACACATTTTAATTGTCTGTGTCTCGAATTTATCAGCTATAAATGTCAGCGCCACCTGCTGGAGACCCTCAAAATCAATTTACAAAAGGTCTTTCTACAGTTGTGAATTACACGAAGTCGTCACCACATAAATCAAGTGTCTTGTTAACAAACCATCAAACACCTGACAGACACCGTCAGAGGATGTGTTGGTTTGTTCTGCTCAGTGTTGCAGATATGGCATCCCTCTACCCAGAATCCCTTGGGTTTTTAGGGTGATTGGCGACATTTACCACGCCGTTTTGTTGAGGTTATCTTCTTCTGAACTGTTTGTTTACACCTGGACAAACACGCCGCCAAGAAGCTTGAAGGAGTTCAGTTTCAACTGGACTGTAAACTTCACAGAAGAGTTTGTAGTTTTAAATTAAAACTAACCTCTGACCTGTCATCCCTCTCAGACACATGAAGATCCATGAAAAGGACCCGGCGAGCGGTCTGCTCCCCGTCAGCCCCCCCTCGCCCACCAAACGCCGCCGTCCATCCGTCAAGAGGAGGCAGGAGGAGGAGAACGGAGAGGAGCCGCCCAGCAAGAAGGTAGAAACGCACACTTTAAACTCATTTCCTGGACATCACAAGGTAAAGCTGTGATAACTAATGGATAACTAGTGATGTTGGTGTGTTAACGTCTTTGTGTGTGTGTGTGTGTTTGTTTTCAGGTGGTGGAGGACGCGGCGTCGGACGAGTCGTCAGCGGTGGTGCGTGGAGCCGAGGAGGAGCTGCTGCCCTGTCCAATCTGCTTCAAGACCTGCAGCTCCAGACTGGAGCTGGACGCACACATGGACGCACACCCCGACACCGCACTGAGGTACACACACACACACACACACACACACACACACACACACACACACACACACACACAGTTGTCAGCTGAGATGTTTCTGCTCCTCTTTGCAGAAATCAGTGTTTTCTCCCTTCACTTGTACTCCACCACATCTCAGAGGGAAATATTGTACTTTTTACTACATTTATCTGACACTTATAGTTACTTTTTACATAAAAACACGTGATATGCTGATGATGGGCGGCACGGTGGTGCAGTGGGTTCTTTCCGGCTTCCTCCCACCATCCAAAGACATGCAGCCTGCAGCCCTGTGATTGACTGGCGACCAGTCCAGGTGGACCCCGCCTCTCGCCTAATGTCAGCTGGGATTGGCTCCAGCCCCCCCGCGACCCTCTGAGGATAAGCGGTATAGAAAATGGATGGATGCTGATGATATGATGCAGTACTACACTACTAATCCTCCCAGTAGTACACAAAGTATCTAAACCCGGCTCCACTATATCAACTATGATCACCTATAACATTAAAATGCTCTTACATGTACTTGGTGATAAAAACAGAATAATATAATATTCTATAATAATATAGCACTTTGAAAGGAGCCATTCTGCACAAGTACTTTTACTTAACTTTAAGTGCTGATAATACTTCTGTACTTTTACTTAAGTAACATTGTGAATTCAAGACTTATATTTATTTTTAGATTGTGGTACTTCTACTTTGACTTAAGTAAAGGGATCTTCTTCCACCGCTGCTTGTAATGTTCCCAGTCTTTATGCTATGCTAAGCTAAGCTAACTGGCTGCTAGCTGTAGCTTCATGTTTAACAAACAGACATGTTAAGAGTCAGCTACGCAAATATTCCCAAAGTATCCAAACTGTTTCTTTAAATGACAGAAAAGATGCTTTCAGGAGGTTTAAGAGCAAGTTGGTGAAAGTCTGTTCACTAGTTTCTCTGGAAATATATTGGTGTGGTTTAGAGATTTATCAAAGTTTAGATAAATCTCAAGCAGCTCCTCGACTAATTAGCAGGTCGGGAGTCAAACACAGAGGGAGGAGGAGGAGGAGCAGGAGGAGGAGGAGCGAGGGATGGATGGATGGAAGAGAAGGGAGTAAATCAGTCATTAAGAGATTAAAAAAAAGGTGGAGGAAGGGATGAAATACAGAGACAGAGAAATGAGGGTCAGCTTAAAGAAAAGGGCAGAGATGGATGGATGGATAACGAGGTGGGGGGTGAGAGAGGTAGAGAGAGAGAGAGAGAGAGAGGACAACTTAATAAGTCACAGAGAGGAGGAGGTTTCAGGACGCGCTTGGCCAGGCCTCGTTGCCATGACAACACCCCCACCCCTCCTTAAAAAAAGACACAGTCTGTCACCATGGCAACAAAACTCCTAACGAACCCTCACACACACACACACACACACACACACACACACACACACAGCTTGAGTTCAAAGTTTGAAGTGTGTTTATCGTGTTGCACCGAAACTCCTGCTGCTTTTCATTCATGGAGGGAAAAAGACGGAGGAGGAAGAAGGAGACATGAATGAAGAAAGGAGTAAAGAAAGGAAGGAAGAAGGAAAAAGAGATAGGGAACAGAGGAGAGAGAAAGACAGCAAGGAAGGAAGGAAGGAAAGAAGAATGAAAGATGGACAAGGATAGGAAAGAAATAAGAAAAAAGGAAAGAAATAAAGGAAAGAAAGGATAGAAAGAAGGGAAGGAAGTAAGAAAGATGGACAAAAAAGGAAGGGAAGAAGAAAGAAGGAAAGAAAGGATAGAAAGAAGGAAAGGAAAAGAAGAAGGAAAGGAGGAACGAAGGAGGAAAAAGAAGAAAAAAGGAAGACAAGGATGGAGGACTGTGACATAAAGTTTGTGAGGAAGAAAAAAGAAACAGAAAAAATAAAAAGGCGCTGAGCTCGTTATGGAGGAAGGCAGGAATATTTAGCTGTAAATCCTCACTAATCAGCCTGTAAGAGGATCGACTGAACTGTAGGGAGGATGGAGGGATGAAGAGAGAGAGAGGAAGAGGAGGAAGATGGAGGGATGAAGAGAGAGAGAGGAAGAGGAGGAAGATGGAGGGATGAAGAGCCATATTAGTTCAGTTTTATTTATTCACAAAGTCTCATTGAGAGCTAATTACCAGACCTCTGCAGCCCGCTGCTCATCTCTGCTGCAGGCTACATTAGCCGCTACTAACATAACACACCCCTAATCTCTGACTGGAGGTCAGGGTGCATTGTGGGTAACGTAGGTGCCGGGTTTTGACAAATAAGAAGAATGTGTGGAATAAAAAAAGACGATATCTCTGTTTTTGCTGCATCTATTTTAATCCTTTTTTAAAAACTGTCCATTGCAGGTTAACTGGTTGGCGGCCTCAATGATTAGGCACACACACCACACACACACACACACACACACACACACACACACAGAGGGTAATTCTCTGGACCTGAGCCAACCTCGGTAGGATTAGCCTGCACTCACACACTCATAAACACACACATACAGAAGCAGGCCGACAGATTCTGTACACAACACACACACACGAGGAGGAGGAGGAGGAAGAGGAAGGCGAGTGATGGAGATGGAGAAAGAGGGAGGTGGAGTTCAATAAGTGCTGGTACACATATGGTCCTAGTCTGTGTGTGTGTGTGTGTCCTCTCCTGCCCCCCAAAAATCCTCTGACAATGTGTCTGAAGGGATTACACACACACACACACACACACAGGATGCGATAAGAGTGTGTGACTGTGGCAGACACTGAGCAGATGTCCTCTCAGCGCTTAACAAGAGCACGACCAGCACTGCCACCAGGGGTTATCACACACACATTTTACTCCTATATATGTGAGGACCCTTAACTGACATAACACATCACTTTCCCCTGAATTTAAATCTCATTCTAACCTCAGACCAACCAAGTCTAAACCCTCAAACAGCCCTTTGAAGAAGTCAGGACCGGACAAACCGATGTCACTCTCGACGTCTAAAACTTGAACTGGTCAAACCAGACATGTACAGTGCAGGAACACACACACAGAGAAATGTCACCACCTACTGGGAAACTCAGTCATTTCGTTGTTCTTTGCTGATCACAGTTTTCGGTGCGGCGTTGGATGATTCTGCTCTGTTTGACTGTTAGAGTAAGTTCCCCTCGTTGTGTGTGTGTGTAGGTGTGATCTCTGCTGCCTGTCTTTCCGAACCCACCGCGGTTTGTTGCGTCACAATGCGGGGGTTCATAAGCTGCTCCCTCAGGACCCCAGCGGCCGCCCCTTCATCCAAAACAACCCCTCCATCCCCACCGGCTTCAACGACCTGGCCTTCATAGACTTCTCCTGCAAGAAGTTCGCTCACATCGCACAGGTATCAACGCCGCCATCACTGATTATCAAACTCTTACATAGAAATCATGTTCACTTCACATTCCTGCTGACCTTCTTCTAGATTATATGATACCTTCAGTTTGTAGGGTCAGTATTTAATCGACTCTTTCTTTCCTTCCAGGTTTGGTGTGAGACAAACCTTCGTCGCTGCATCAGTAAGTTCCATCGGTTCGTCTGTGATTGCTGTGACAAGGCGTTCCCCCTTCGCTCTGCCCTGGACCTCCATAAAACCACCTCCCACCCCGACAAACCCACCACCATTGACATGCAGGAAACGGAAGATGAAGCAGAGGATGGAGCTGCAGAAAACGGCGTAGAGAACGACGGTCAGGATGCTGAGAAAGAAGTCCTGCCCTCGGAGCAGGCCAGCTTCTTGGAAGCACTTGGTCTTCAGCACGTTTCTAAGGTAAGCTCTGGAAATAAAACTATTAAGTTTCGTTATAAATTTGCAGCAACATTAAAGACATAAGGAATGCTGTAATGCAACCCTGTAACTGTCCTCTGATGGATGCGGTCTTTATTTCTCAGGTGAAGTCTGGTCCCACTGACGATGAGATCCATCAGGCCCACCTGGACAGCATCAAGGTGATCCACGTGGAGCCGCCATCCTCCAGCCTTCCCCAGGAGCCGGCCTCAGCCTACCTGTCTGGAGGTCTGGGGCTGACTTTGGGGCTGGGTGTGGGTGGTCTGGCGGCCCTCAGCATCCCGCTGCTGGAGGCCTCGGGCTCTGCCTCCGCCCTGCAGGGCCTCTCCCAGAGAGACGCCCTGAGCCTGCTCTCCCTGCAGCCCTTCCAGACAGGCTTCCTCCTGCAGCCTGACGGGGGCGCTGCAACAGGTAGTGCGGCCTCATCGGGGGTCAAACCCGGAGAGGCAGGTGGAGCCGGGATCATGGAGCTGGCAGACATCCAGCAGATCCTCAAAGTGGCGTCTGCAGCGCCAAATCAGATGGGACTGACCCTCCCACCTCTGGCCAAAGCTCCAGGATTTGCTGGAGGGCAAGGTGGGTGTCAGCTCGAGCTGGATGTTCTTGTGTTTGTCAATCAATCAATTAGTTTCTTAAAGACTCTGTATAAGATTTGTTGACTAGTGGTAGTATCAGTATAAAAGAGACTCAAGGCTTTGTTTCTTCCTCCTCCAGGTCAAGTCCAGGGTCAGAAGGCGATGCCTCCATTGAAGCCCAAACCTCCCATCACCCCTCGCTCCAGCCTCACAGCGACGACTCCTCCCCCCCTCCAGAGCTCCCAGCAGGCCTCACTGGGCTGCATCAGCCCCAGCCTGCCACCTCCCACCCCGACTCTCTTCAAAACACCCTCCTCATCCTCTTCATCCTCCTCTTCATCTGGGAACGGAGGGCAGTTGGATGCAGAGTGTATGGGTGACGCTCACACACCTTTATCTGATTCGCCGCCAGCTGCTACCACAGCAGTACATGAGGAGGCGGGGCTTAGCGGGAGAAAGCCAGGAACCAAAGGGGGAAACAACGCCGGCTCGGCTAAAGGCTCGTTCCCGTGCCGATTCTGCGACCAGGTGTTTGCCTTCTCTGGTGTCCTGCAGGCTCACATGCGCTTCCACCTCGGCATCCTTCCCCATCAGTGCAACATTTGCGACTATGTGGCTCCAGACAAAGCCACGCTGATCCGACACCTGCGGACACACAGCGGCGAGCGACCGTACGTCTGCCGGGTCTGCCATTATCCTTTCACTGTCAAGGCCAACTGCGAGCGCCACCTCAGGAAGAAGCACGCCAAGACCTCGAGGAAGGACATCGAGAAAAACATCAAGTACGTCACCTCCACCACCACAGCAAACATCGCAGCAGCAATCACTGCTGCAACAACCACCACCACTCAGGACACGGAGACGGGCTGCACCGGAGCTGAGACGACATGCCGGTTTTGCGGGGAGGACTTGAAGACCTACCGGGCGCTGCAGATCCACCTGCGCACACACAATGGCTGCCAGAGGAAGCCGTTCGAGTGCCGGCGCTGCGGTGCTGCCTTCCTGGCCAAACGCAACTGCATCCACCATCTGCTCAAGCAGCACCCCGAGGTGCAGGAGAGGGAGATCGAAGAGCATATCGCCACACTCCTGCCTGCCACCGTGCCCGTCGCTACCATCGCCTCTGGCCGAGCTGCTGCAGTGAACCAGATGGCGCTGAATGGGATCAGTCAGTCTCCGATTCAGGCACTCCAAGCGGTGAAGGTGGAGGAGCCGGTTAACCTGATTTATCCTACAGAACTGGACCAGCCGCTGGACTTCTCCGCCAAGAGTCGTGGATCCGGCAGCCAGGCGGGGTCTCCTGGAGTCAAAATGGAGAGCGTCTCCCCCAGCTTCGACTGCTCCGTCCTGGACCAGCCCATCGATCTGTCCATCCCCAGCAAGAGGCAAAGGAGGGAGGCAGCGAGCGCTGGAGAGAAGAGGGAGATCAAGACGGAGCAGAGCGGCAGCAGCATCGTCGAGCAGCAGGATGCTCTGGCTCTGTCCAAGGAGGAGAAGACGTCCAGCGCCCTGCCTCCCCTACACCATCACCCCCAGCTCGGCTGCTACCAGCTCCCCCCTGGATCCACCCCGCCCCCCGCCTCCCTCCCCAACCTCAACAACTCTACACGAGCCCAGCGCCTCAAACCCCTGCTCCCCAAACCGGCCTCCTCCTCACCCTCCACTGCCCTCAAGGAGCTCCCTCCTCTGGCCTCCATCGCTCAGATCATCCACTCTGTCTCCGGAGCTCCTGACCTGCTGAAGAGAGAGGCAGTCGCGCTGGAGGGCAAATCTCAGGGGGTTGTCGCATCCCCTCAGGCCGATACTGCTGCAGACGCCCCAGGACCCTCCGCTGTCCTGGAGACACAAAGTGACGACACGTCTGAGGGATCTTCCAGGTATGTGAGCTTCATTAATGACTGTTTCTGTTCACAGGGAAAATAATGCTTCATCGTTTACTGCTGATATATTTGAATTTAATGGGTGAAAAACCTTCACAGTTACATGGTTTTGCTTTTTTGCTCTCGGTTTTGGGTAGTGCTGAAACAATTAGTTGATTAATGAATTAGTCTCATTGTCAATAAAAGATTTTGGGGCGTTTTGCACTGTTGGTCTGACAAAACAAGCAAATTGAAGATGTCACCTTGGACTCTGTTTTACCTCATTTTATAGACTAAATCATTAATCAATTAAAAAAATAAATAACAGGTTAATCGCTGGTGATCAGGTCTAGGGTGATCATCCGTAGTTTCAAGTTTTGGATAGATTTCCACAGATACTGAGAATGACAGTGATATTGGAAAAATATGGAGATTATGTTGAATTTCATAAAAGTATCCTCTTAATTGTGTTTTTTCAGTGCTTGAAAACCTCCTAACAAAAAAGTATTGATGAGATAGTATTGGTACAAAGACTATATTGATCAGTTAAATAAATATGTAGACATAATCTCATTGATTGTATCAGAGTCCATTTGTAGGAGAAGGAAAATCAGCAGGTGTTGCATGTCAACTTGAAAGTCGTCTAACTCCCAATTTGGTTCCTGCTTTGGTTTGTAAACCTGCTGCATGCATCATCAACCATTATTGATTCTATCACCAGATGGCGCCAAAGTAAAAGAGATAAAATCTTACACATACTCACTTCAAGGCAGGAAATTATATTGTGCTTTTCTCTTCTTCTTTGTCCAACAGAAAGCGGTCCAGGAAGAAACCTGCGGCCCTGGCAGTGAAGGAGAAGGCCGTCGTGAGCGGCGGTGGCATCGACCTGGAGTCCAGCGGTGAGTTTGCCAGCGTGGAGAAGATGCTGGCCACCACTGACGCCAACAAGTTCAGCACCTACCTGCAGACCGGAGCTGCAGACCTGGGGGGGAAGAGAGGTAGGAGGAGGGACAAACTCAAGACAGTTTGAGTGCATGACTGATAGAAAGATGAGGAATAGATGACACATTGAGACTTCATTCAAAACCCTCCCTGTGAACAGATGTAGAGGAGGAGAAGGAGGGAGGAGCGAGGGAGGAGGTGAAGCCAGCGTCAGTGGCGCCGCAGTCCAAAGGAAAGAAGAACGCCTACTCCAACTCTGTCCAGAAGATGACCTGCCCCTTCTGCCCCCGAGTGTTCCCCTGGGCCAGCTCTCTGCAGAGACACATGCTGACACACACCGGTAACACACAACCACAAATACAACACTAACATCAGCATGCAGATGATTTATTCAGGTCAGAAGCTGGTTAAATGTTGGCTGAGAGTGAGACGCGTGAAAAGTTAAAGTTAATGACGAACATTCAGTAGTTCAGACTAGCTAACTGTAAATAAAGCAGTTAAAACTAGCTCCACCTCGAGCAGCTACAGCAGTAAAATGCTGCTCTAACACTGATGCTTCAGTATTAATCTAATAATGTCACGTATGACATTTTGCTGATAATACTTTTACTTACAGTACTTCTTGCACCACTGTTGGCTACTTCTTGTGTCCAGATTTGTTCTGTTTGTAAAGTGAATAAAAAAAAAACTCGAATTACAAAAACAGAAGAAATGTTGGCCAGATGTCCTCCTCCTAAATCCATTTCTTTCTTAAGGCCAAAAACCTTTCCCCTGTCCGAAGTGCGACGCCTTTTTCTCCACCAAATCTAACTGTGAGCGCCACCTGCTGAGGAAACACGGCGTGACACACCGAACGCTGCGACGCAATGGCGCCCTTGCCAAGAAAGACGGAGATGAAGGCTCACACGAGAGCGCAGGTCAGAAACATCTAAACTTTAAAAGTATGAAATAGCAAAGTTTTCGTAACACAAAGATTTGAGGTGGAGACAGAGAGTTTGGTTAAATTTCATCTTTTCAAATTTTTTAGTAGTTTTAGAGAAAAGTCAGAAAGATAAGCAGAATTTCTGAAGAGCAGAATTGTGTTTCTTCTTACTCATTACCCTGGAAATCATCTCACGACTCCTGATATTCATCTCACTTGGGAACCATTGATCTATGTGTTGGTTGCTGTATTGATTGTATTGATTGCGTCCTGCAGAGAGTCAGTCAGAGACGGAGCAGGTAGCACCAGAAGCACAAGACCTCAGCAGCGTCACCACCTTCACAGAGTCAGGCTCCGCCCCCACTGCAGAGAGCCCCGCCCCCTCCGAACAAGAAGAGGTGGAGTCAACACCGACAAGCCCCACCCACAAACCAAGCCACGGTTAGTCATTGGAAACAAGTGGAGCTTTTAATTAATTGACATTCAAGTCATTTTTCAAGCAATAATGTTGATCATTCTCAGGTTCCAGGATCTCAAACGTGAGGATTTGCTGCTTTTCTTTGTTTTATGTGATAATAAACTGAATATCTTTGGGTTTTGAAGTGTTGGTCAGACAAGACATTTGAGGACGCTGCCTTGTGCTCCAGGATAAATTTAATAAAGGCATAAAATGTGTGGGGGGGAAAAAACATATATAGTTAAGAGCACTTACAGTTTTATAAAGGTTTTTCTAACTGGAAGTTAGATGTCATATTTTATGTTAATGAAACTGCAGTTGAACTATTTACATTACAGAATTATATATACCTATTATTATATTATATTATATTATATTGACAGCTGTTGGTTTGTGCTGCAGGTTGCAGTTCAGCTGCCAGCAGTGCAGAGCAGCAGGAGACAGAAACCACAGAGCAGTCGGACCAGCAGGGGGCGCCAGAGACCAGAGCAGCACAGGGAAAACAGCCTCCACAGAGCAACAGCACCAAGGTAAAGCTTTCTGAGCTTTCCATCAAATATGTTTACCTGCACTGAAGAAAACAGGTTACTCCGCTAACTGGAGAATGTGTTCACATGAACTGTAGTAACCTTTTACTGTAAACCTTTTTACGTGTCTGTGTCGGAGGGCTGATGGTGCAGTGAGAGGACAGAGGACATCTTTTCCTTACTTTTTCAAGTAGTCAAACGTTCAGTGCTGGAAACAGACTTATTTAGACGTCGAGGACAGTTTCAGTGATTGCCTTGACTTTGGACGGAAGTATTTATAATACAAGGATGTCTCTCTACATGTAATGATCTTCCCTTTCATCCCACCACTCTGCTGTCACAGCAATACTTTCCCTGTCTGCAGCCTTTGTCATACATGTTAAAAGCTGATTAGAAACCTGGTTATGTGTAACGCGGTTGCTGAAGTGCACATAAACGCACTTCTTGACTAGTCCTCAGACAGAGGAGAAGAATTAAGATCTCAACCACTGGTGAAGTTTGGGATTTATTCCTCATCAGTTGTAACAAAAAAGCCAAGATCAGGTCCCTTAAGTACATCTTAAAGGCTCTTAATGGACTTTGAAGCACAACACTAACACAGTGAGCGTGACATTACTCCCTCGTGGAAGGCTTTTAAAATCATTATCACCACAGAAGGGACACACTGTACTGTAAACTGTAAACAAGTCGCGGATTCAAATACGTCATCAGCGGAGTCTTGTGATTGGTTCGCTCGCTCCACGTGAAAGTGTCTTTCGTCAGACGGACGTAACCCTTGAAGTGCGAATGTTTCTGCTTTCATTCACAACACAGCTGTACCAGCACTTTCCCTGAAATGTTACCGGGTCTTGAGGTCCCTGCTCCCATTCACACATGACCCCATGCAGGAAATGTTCCTGAACATTTCAGGGATAGACTGCATGTGAGAAAGAGGATTTAGTTTGATTATAAAATCCAGTGGAGAATCAATGTGATTTTGAAAAATCATCTGTCTGTACGTCCATTCAGTGCTGATTTCATCTCCTTGGATTTCTCTTCCAGGTGGAGAGCGCAGACGATGACGACTGCCACAGCAACAAAAGTCTGGACCTTAACTTTGGCAAAAAGCTCATCGACTTCAAGCTGTCCACGTCCTCAGGCCCCGCTCAGGAAGAACAGCCCTCCCAACCTGCTTCCTCTTCCTCTTCCACCTCATCATCCTCTACCTCTGCTCCCCAAGTAGCAACAGAGAGCCAAGAGAAAGAGAAAGAGAAAAGCGCTACAACCACCTCCTCCTCCTCCTCTTCTAGCAGCCCCGCAGTGAAGCAGCAGCCGGAGTACAAACATGTATGTCGAGTGTGTAAGAAGAGCTTCCGCTACGCCACCACCCTCGCTCGCCACGAGAGGGCGCACCTCTCCGAGGAGACGCCAGCTCTGGTGCCAGTGGAGGAGAACCCGCTGGTGAAAGAGGAGGCGGCAGAGAGTAACACAGCCAAGCCGAGGGAGGAGGAGAAAGAGGAGGAGCAGAAGAAGGAGGCGGAGATGGAGGAGGAGGAAGGAGGAGTGAGGGGAGGTGAGAGCGAGGGAGGAGAGAGCGGGGAGTCAGAGGAGGACGAGAAGGAGAAGGAGGAGAGGAGCGACGAGGAAGCATCAGAACCAAAGACTTTAGAGGGAGGAGAGGCGTCAGGAAGACGAGTAGACAAGAGGAAGAAGATCTGTAACGTCTGCGGCAAAAGATTCTGGTCTCTGCAGGACCTGACCAGACACATGAGGTCTCACACAGGTATTTCATTTATTTATCTTTATATTCTATTATTCATATATTATTTATTTTTAGTATTAGTCAAAGTTTTTGTTTGTTTTAATTTATTTTAATTTCTCACTTAAATCTTATTTTTTTATTGTCTTTATATTTTTAAAATTTAAATGTATTCATTCTTTATATATTTAAACATTAAAATGTTTTCTTTTTAATTTTTATATTTTAATTTTATTGATTTATTTATATATATATTTATATTTATATTATATACTTTAATTTATTTATTTTTGTTTATTTAAATGTTGAAATGTTTTATTTTTACTTTTTAATTTTATTTATTACTTTATTTTTAAGATTTCATTATTTTCTTGTTAAGTTTTTAGTTTTTATATAATTTTTGTTTCTCTTAATTGAAATGTGCCATTTTTTGGTTTTTATTTTCTTTAATTTTCAATATATTTATTTTTTGTTTGAACATTTAAATATTGTATTAATTTCTATTTAGTTTGATTTATATTTCATTATTTCTATTATTTTATGTGATTTAAAAATATATATTTTTAGTTTTTGTTTATACACACAGTGCTCTGTTAGACGTTTACTTCCTTACTGTCTGTGTTGTGGATCTAATTTCTAAGTATAAATCCCTCTGCGTCCCTCCAGGTGAGCGGCCCTACCAGTGTCAAACCTGCGAGAGGACTTTCACCCTGAAGCACAGCCTGGTTCGTCACCAAAGGATCCACCTGAAGCCCCGCGGAGCCGATGGAGCCTCGGCCGCGAACGACGACGCCAGCGAGGATGGAGACTCCTGCACCCCGACCCCGCCCTCCACCTGCCCGCCCTCCGAGAACGAGAGCGAGTGTGGCAGCGGCATCGCGGGGACCAAGGAGCTGGAGGAGGAGGAGGAGGAGGGCGTAAAAGAGGAGGGTGAGGAAGGTGAGGGAGCAGAATCAGCCACGTTGGAGGAAGAAAGCCCTGCAAAACAAGTAGCGTCTGGTGCGGATTCAGAACCACCGACCACCATCGCTTCTGAAGACCGGGACGCTGAGGAAAGATCTGAACTTTCTGTAGAGTCTGCAACGCAACAACCCTCCGCTGACACGACTCCCAGCCAACAAGCTACTGACACAAAGACAACTACTAGCAACGGCTCGTCAGCCAGCGGCCTGAAGTCGACACCCGAATCAAACATCTCCAAAGACCCCTCTCCCTCATCCTCCAGCTCTCCGCCAGAGGAGTCCGTGGCTGCTGCCCCCGCAGAGGGCTTCATCCAGGGACTGCTGGAGATCCACGCCAAGCCCCCTCTGGAGCACATCCTGCCCAACGGAGAGCCTCCTCTGGTGGGGGTAGACTGAGGGGAATCTCCCCCGGCTGTCTCCACGCTGTCTAAACCAACGTCACCACAGTGCCATACGACGGAAGGACACTAGGCCTACACCATTGATGATGATGATGATGATGATGATGCAAAAACCAGCCCGGAAAACTTTTTTGATAGAAAGAAAGACGAAAACCTCGTTTTCTTGAAGTGCCTTACTACTAGTCCTACTTCTAAGAGATGTTTTTTGCTATATCTTTATCTGCATTATTACGGAGGATGGATCTAATTTTTATAGCTTTTTATGATGACAGTGATTTGCATTACTATTTTTTTGTGCGGGGAATCTATATTTCAGCAATAAAAAGAATAAAGTTATGATTTATTATTGTTCTAGATTCTGTTTGAGAATTGATGATCAACTTAGGAGGCGCAGAGAGACAGAAAGACTGAGAAGGACTGTCAGCATCTGCGTTTATTCTTCTGTATTTAAATCACAGCAGAGACTGAACAATCCAATTTTAAGATTTGAAGCAGCTTCGGATTTGAGGGCGATCTGGTCACGGTGGGGAGTTTTTTTTTTTTGTCCGCCAGCCACAGCGGCTTTCCAAAATTCACCAGCCGTTTTAGATATTTTTGGATAAAATCGAACCTGGAGGTGACGTGCTGGTAGGGTAGGCTGCCAAAGTGGCTGGTCGGACACAGTTTCACCAGCAGATGATGACTTCCACAGATTGCTGGTAGTCGTCTCTCACTGCGTGACAAAGGAAGCTTTTTGTAACTGGAAATCACAGAAAGGTCGGCACCTTGTTGTCCTTTTGGCTCGTTTCCACACCGATCCCTGTCTCTCGGCTGGCTCAGAAAACACACAAAAACATTCACGAACTTGTTAAAGTCGCATCAGATTTCTGTGAGGAAAAGAACTCTTGAAAGGGCAGATATAGTGTTGATCAGTTTGTGTTCTCCGTGTTGTTATTTTTTAAAAACCCATCACACTATTGATCCCTTTATCCCTCAAAGCCACCCTGTGAGTTGGTTTGTGTGTTAGTAATTTCTCATTCATAATCATTCTCAGTTGATTCCATGTGTGTACAGAGAGTTGAACATGTGGCACGTGATGCTAGAGTATTTTCTGTTTTTTGCGTGTGCGATTTATCAGTGACATTTAGGTGTAGGGAGGGGAATTCTTGTGTTTTGTGGATTTTTTTATAACTGAACAAATCAAATATTTTTTGTTGTGTGTGTGTGCGAATGTGTGTAACTCCCACCTGTCTCTTATCGTCGCCCCCTAGTGTTCATTTAGGGTTTATTACAGGGCCTCCAGCGTGCTAACGTATATCACCGCTAACACGTGACCCAGGTTCAGTTTACCTCAAACTCTGCTTTCTAACTGCAACCATTAAAACAACAGATGAGCAGCTCTGTAGGCGACCCTTTAAATCATATGTCTTCCTAAACAGGGTTATCGGAGCTAATTCTTTTCTAGCCTGGTTTCCACTGTGGGCCAAATCAAAGCTAGCCAGGGCTAACTCATCAGCGTGGCTTCAAACACAGCCAGCGAAGGCTAACATGTCAAAGTCATTACTGGCTTAGCTTGCACAATGGCCCAAATAGAGCTAACCAAGGCTAACCCAGTATAAGTGTAAAATAGAAATAGCAAGGGCTGTCATTGCTAGCCTTGTTTGCGCAATGAGCCTTAACTCACACGCACACACAAAAACAGCGCTTACTAGCTTAGTCTTCACCACAGCTTATAAAAGGGCTAACACTAGCTAGCTGTAGTTCTTAGCCTGTGTTGGTTAAACAGACACCAGCCACAGGGTTGAACACAAGCTAGAAAGGGCTAACTGATCAGACCAGACAAGTTAACCAGGCTAACAATGGATTAGCTCGGTTAACTAGTTTGGTATGGTCAGGTAGCTCAAGCTAGCTCTAACCATTAGCCCGAACTTTGCTTAGTGGGCCCTAAGATATCAACCACAGGGTAAAAACACGTGTTAGCTAGGGCTAACTGACCAGACCAGACTAGTTAATCAAGCTAACGCATTGCTAAGTTGGTTAACAGCATTTCTAGCTAATAGCAGGTCTAGCTAGTCTCCCTCCAGTATTATCTTAGTATCTTGAGTTGGCCCTGGACCGCTTTAGCACTGTTTGTGCCTATTTAGCCCTGTTTCCTATGAGAAAGTCCATTTGAGGACTTGTCCCTCTTTCCAGTCTATCCAGAGACAAACAGAAGAGCTTCATTTCTATGTGACATATAGGCTACTTCAGATGTTGTTTTTTTTAAGAAACATCTAAACTGAACACTCAAACTTTGTGTTGATTCATCATCACTGAGGTTATTAGATACCTGAAGACGTGGTCATGAATTTGGCGTTAGAGACAATCAGTTGGGAGCTAGATGACGGGGTGAAAGGGATGGATGGATATAGATGGATGGAAGGACAGATGGATGGATGGGTAGGTTTTGGGGGGGGGTGAACTGTATTACCCTACTGCACACACAAACAAACACAAGTAAAAGGGCTACTTCCACCCCCTCGCACCAACCTAACCGGACATTTCCACAACAGAAAAGGTCTGTGAAGTTCGGATCACCTATTGATCCCTGATATCGCGACCAGAGGGGATGGGTATTGTGTGTGTATTTTCTTTTTCGTGTGAAGATGAATATAGCTAATTTTTCTTCTTGTACATTTTCGTCTGTTTTTTTATATCAAGCAACCTCATAATCAAAACAAATCGAACCTCAGCGGCTCATAACGGAACTGTAAGGCAACGACGGTCAGTCGTTTAGTCGGTCAAAAAGCGAGAGATATTGAACAACCACAACTGGACTGACTGTCTGACTGGACGCTGCTGTGAACTGGCACTAACAACTTCCAAAACTACTACTAATACTACTTCTACTACTAGTACTACTACAGTGGAATATCGCGACACAATCAAGAGAGAAAGAGAGTGAGAGAGTTTCCACTGGTTTGTCTTAACTTTCATACATCCGACCCCTGACAAATAATGAACACCAGGTTCAGGTCCGGATATCAAATCATCAAAACATTTAAGGTCTAAAGAAAGTACAGAATCTGAGTCTACAGTGTGAATCTGACAGAGGCTCAGAACTCTTAGTGCTCGAAGTTTTGAGTCCCAGCACTTGCCAGGAGCATGTTTGAAGACTAATCTCCCTTTTAAAGCAATCAATTCAGAATAAAATATCAGTTTCTTCAATTTAGAGCACCTTGTTGTATTGCTCTTCAATCCAAATGGACTGACGGACTCCCAGAAATCAACTCCCAGGTTGTCCAAAACCTTTCATTTTGATCGAAAGTGAACCAAAGGACGATGTAATGTCTCTTTTATTGCTTCAGCACTTCCTTGCTCCCTCTTTGTCGGTGACAAAATACAACTGTAAAAGTTACAGAGGAACTGAAAATTAAATCTATAGATTTCTTATTGTAGAATCAGCATCTGTGTAATGAAATAGCTTTGTCTAGTCTTTTGGGGTTTCACGTTTGGAGCAAACTGGATTGGAGAGTTGCACAGAGGCAAGAAAGATAGATTTTGTTCTGAAACGAAATTGAAAATGGCTGCAGATCCAAAACACAAACGGCGATCTGGCAGCCATTGTTTGATATAACATCAGGATGTCTACCTTTTTAAAAAATTACTCCTGCCGTTCGTAAAACCCTTGTGAAATAGTCGGCGCTAGAAGCTCTCAGAGCTAGCTACCTTGGTAACCCATTTGTTAGCTTGGTTGCTAACAGGACAATAAGTTCTCAGCTTACTTTTTGTACCATTGATTCCTGATTCAACTGCATACAAACCATGTCACTTTTGCAGAGCAGTTTATACTTCCGGTTTTAAAAAGTAAATGATGCTACATTGCTAATAAGTTACAAAAGCTTCCTCCATTTTTGAATCTCTGGCTCTCCGTTCCATCAAAGGTCAGCACTGTCGAAACAGCCCAACTTTTCATCTCATTTTCCTTTATTCAACCAGGTAAAAGTCTCATTGCATGTCAAAGCCCACCAAAGTTGAACCTGACGCAAAAAATTTGCATAGATTTCCTTGAGCGAATCCACTGACCACAACAAATCTATTGGAATTAATTTATTTTGCAGCAAAACGTTGCCGTTTTGTGGCTGTGTCTTTACACTCCTGTCCTCCCGTAGTCTACATGGGGAAAAAAATAGCAAAGCTTAATCACGAAACCCCAAAACCAAACCTGTACTAACGCTGACATCTGCAGGTGAGAGCAGGCTACTACTGAATCTGCTAATGGCCTTCACTCAAAAAAAGTGCTTTCCATTAATGATTTCAGTCATAATTATGAGATATGCATCCAAATTTTTAAATTACGTTGAAATTATTGAGTAAGTATTAATTTAGACTTTTGATGTTTTTTTAAATGTTCCACACCTGTGAAGAAACTCTCTCAATCTCTCTCTCTCAACTGTTTTATGTTTTGTTAGCTCTATCTGTACATCCCTCTCCTTGGGAATATGCGTTAATGTACGTCTTGACTGTGTGTGTGTGTGTGTGTGTGTGCACGGCCATATGAATACTGGACTTCCATTCGAATGCACATAGACTGTTTTTAAATGTATTTATTTGGAGCCCAGGTGTGTGTGTGTGTGTGTGTGTGTGTGTGTGGGTGTGAGTTAGTTTCTACAATGACTTGAGAAGAAGCCATGTATTAAAAATATCACATTTATGCTGCAGAACTGTTTTGAGGAACTGATGGTTTGTGTTGTGGACTAACCGGCTTGCCGTAGGGCGCGGCGGGCTGGGGTGCGAATCGGACTAGCAATAAGAATCCCTCTGAATCCAAAAAGCTTTATGTAGATCTCCTGTATATGAGTTGGGAACAGACTGTGTGGGTCTCTTCGTTCTGTTTATTTTTAGTTTGGCTGAGAAATGATTTTTGTTGTTTGTTTTTCTCTATGACATATAAATACGTATAAAACTGTGAAAATCCATTGTGTTCAGTTAAAGGGTGACTTTTAGGTTAGTTTTATTTTTTTGCATGTTAATCTAATTTGTTCAATTATGGATGATTTCTCCTTTCTCCATCTCTTCTCGCGCTACACACACACACATATATATATATAAATATAAAAATATATATAATCTCGCTCTCAGGGTCTTTCACAAATCCATTATTCAAAATGCTTCATGTCCTTATTTCCTGAGTTGCAACTTGTTCTTTCCAAGTCCTGATTATTTTGTCTTTTTTTTTGTTTTTAAATAATGATTCAGAGCTGTCAATCACTACATTCAGCACTTGACTGTGAACTCGTCATCGCCTAACAGATAAAAGATGTCTTTGGATTTTGGTGTTTTTATATCCAGAATGGTGACATTTTTGCTCCGCTCTCCCCTCTCACTCGGACTGTCTTCTGTCTTGGTTTACCCCTCGTGTAACTTTCTGTCCTGGTCAGAGGTCAAAGGGAACGTCAGAGAGGAGATTTGAAACTTCCTCAAACACAAACACACACAGATGCTGGACCTCAATCAGAAAGCATTAACACACAATCATGTGGAAAACATTTACATTTTCTGTGGTTGTGTTTCCATCCTTCCTTCCATCCCCTCGTCTGTCCTCTCCTCCCCCTGCTGTTAGTAAAACATGACAGTGTCTCACAAAGTCAAGAGATGTAAACCTGTTCTGTATCCAGCCCAATAAGAAACAGCAATAAAGATTATATTAAGGAAAGGTGTGTGAATCAAATGCTGTCGATGGTTTTGTCTTTTTTTATGCTATTAAACACCACTGCTGCCCTGTCACCTGAGTAGCATTTATTCAGGTAGTTTTAGGGGTTGAAGTGTAGTTCACAGGTGTCGGAAATGTAGGAAACAAATTTTAGACAATAAATTGTGTATAAATTTAGTTTTCTGGGAAGAACTGTGGTACTAATTATTGGGACAAGAGAAGTGAAGTAGCTAGGTGAACTAATTTGGCAGGCTAGCTAGCCAACTAACATATCAGATGGTATTTTGCTAGCGATAACATTGGCTAGCAAGCTAAGGTTAGCCAGCTAGCTGTAACTTAGCTACGGTGCATGGATCTAGCGGTGGTTGCTTCGTAACATTAGCTGATGAAATCATTTGCAAACGGCAAGCTAGAATTAACCACCCAGATCAGCCCAGGGAGTCTGGATAGATTAGCTGATGTTCTCCGCTCAAGACAGTATTTTGATACGTTAGCTAGCTAGCTACGTGGACTTTGTGTTGGACTCTATGTTGTGGTGGGTGCTGGTGTAGGTACCAGATATGCTCGGCCTGGGAGATCTGCTTGGGGTCCTGCATTTACAGATGAAGTAACACATTCACACAGCAGATCAGCCAGGCCAAGCATATCTGGAACCTAAACTGGTTGTTTGTTGACGTTAGCAGACTCCATTTCTAAGCTAACATTAGCTAGTGTTGCACGCTGCAGGGGAGCTGAGCAGAACTGGAGCTGAACAGAGGCGAGAGCGCATAACGTCACGTCCTTTTGCGTCCTTCACATAGAAATCAGTCCACAGGTTGTTGTAGGCAACCGAGAAAGTCAGGGAAGGTCTCGTTTTGTAAGTTACATTACAATCCGTTCACACATAAATTTACATTTATACGTGTCAAATGTTACATATAGTACCTTTAAACAAAACCGATTTATTTACATAATTTAAACATCATTTACCCCTCACACACACACACACACACACACTCACTCACTCTCTCTCTCTCTCTCTCTCTCTCTCTCTCTCTCTCTCTCTCTCTCTCTCTCTCACCTGATTTCCTGTAAATGCAGAGGGGAGGAGCAACACAGACCAGGTGATCCAGGTACATGAGAACAGGGAGGAACCTGCAGCTGAAAGAGTTTGTCAGTGAGTTCAGACTCCATTTTGAGTGGACGGAGCAGAAGGAGGAGAAGTGGAGGCTGAGGCAGGGTGAGTGTTAATCCAACACTTTTATTATTTGACTGTCAGAGTGTGTGAGTCAGTTTTCTCCCTGTGGACTGTAGAGGAAAGAAATGTTAGAATGAACTCAACACTTTGATTCATGTGTGGACACAAAGTCGTGATTGGCTGAATAATTCACATTAAACCTTCAGTAACCAAGAAAACAAGCTCAGACTGAAAGACAAGAGAGCTGCTGCTTTATTATACTGTATACTGCTGTTATACTGTGTGTGTGTGTGTGTGTGTGTGTGTGTGTGTGTGTGTGTGTGTGTGTGTGTGTGTTACTTCCTGCTTCTTGTGTTTCACAGTCAGTGTTCCTATTTTTCCTCTCAGACTGACTTCAGGTCAGAAGATGAGTGTTTGTGTGGAGGAAGAGGAGGACAGAGCAGAGGCTCCAGGATCCAGCTGTCTGTCTATGAAGAGTGACCGGTCCAAAGATGATCCTCCAGTCTTCAGTACTGAACCTGGACCCTCAGACACAAAGTAAGAGACTGTTTTTACTGTAAACTGATGGAAGATGATGCACTGAGGATGAAGACAAAATGTTCTGCTAAAAGATTTATATTCATGATGCAGAATATTAGTGCAGATACTGTTTCAAACTAAGATGGATCTTATTTTATTTCTTTAGCACCTGAGAACCTCCATTTCAGAATTTACACTTCAAGAAAATATTTTTGCCCAAATGTTAAAGTTGCTGTGAAGATTTGCAACAATTCAAAATCTGAAAGAATGTGCTTCAGATGTGAAATTAATTTTGTCATATTTATTCACTAAATATTTAGTTGGTTTGGCTCTTCCTCAGATCAGCTGTTATGATCCACCAGATGCTTCTTGAATCATAATTGTGCAACATGTGGTGAAAAAGCATTTGTAGAAAATCTTTGCTCACCTTGATTAACACTTTGCTTTGAATCATTAGTAAGTGAACCTTTGAGCTCAGATTCTCTGCTCATCTATGGGCAGCACTTACGTAAAAGTGATCTGCAGACAAACAAAGGGGCAGAAAACGGTCAAATGTAGAAGTGGACCACTTCTCTGACAGGAAACATAAAGGGAATGAAATACAAACAAGGAAACCGTCTGGACTTGAACCTGTGACACCACTGTTACATGCTATGTGTCTGAGACTGCTGGTCTACCACAATCATTTAGACCACTTCTAACCTCAGGTCAAACCTAACTAACTCAAGCTAAGCTGCCCACAGTGACTGTAAACAGTAAAGGACATGATCAGCTCTCTTTAATGGAAGGCTTTTATTGTGAAGTGGCTGCAGGAAGTGTTGAGTTTGTATTAATAACAAACTGCAGGCAGATCTCTAAATGTTTAATAAGACACACAGATAGGAAAAGCAGTTAATTAGTGTTTATGAAAGCAGGAGAGTTGAAATAAAAGGAACAATCCTTTTCATTGCAGACTGAAAGCTGAATTCAAACAGAAAGTAACGACTCTTTTACTGTTCTCTGTGACCATCTGAACTTCCAGACAGTGTCGGACAAATCTTGATATTTTCCAACAACAACCAACAAATCATTTTAGTTATAAAGAAATGTCTTCACAGAGAGAGGAAGAGGAGTCATGTTTCTGAGGAGGAGCAGCCGTCCTGCTGTACTTTGTGTCAGGACGTCCTGAAGGATCCAGTCTCTACCAGCTGTGGACACTGGTTCTGCAGACAGTGCAGCACCTCATACTGGGACCAGTCTGCTTCATCAGGAGCCTCCTCCTGTCCCCAGTGTGGAGAAAGATCCAGAACAAGACCTGGACTGCAGACAGCCAGTCAGACCAGCACTGTACAAAGTAAGACTGAACATCTGTCTGCTGATCATTTCTGAAAACAGGACTTTCTGTTTAATTACAGGGACATTTGTTGTGTCATGCAGGGAATTTAATATTATCATGAATATCATTGATTCAAAAACATTTTTATTTATCTGGATTCTCGCTCTCTGTTTAGTCTCAGAATATTTCTTCTTCTCTTTCAGCAGATAGTGGTCTGCAGGAGGTTTTAGATGAACATAAGATCAGTCTGAGGAGGAGATGTGAACGTGTGACTGAAGGAACTGATGAAACAGGAAGTGGAACCCTCTTCAACAGGATCTACACTGAGCTCTACATCACAGAGGGACAGAGTGAAGAGGTTAATACCCAACATGAGGTGAGGCAGCTTGAGACAGCTTCCAAGATGGAGACCCTCCATGACACTCCAATCAAGTGCCACGACATCTTTAAAGCCTTACCTGGCCAACAGAGACACATCAGAGTCGTTCTGACGAACGGTGTCGCTGGCGTTGGAAAAACCTTCTCAGTGCAGAAGTTCACTCTGGACTGGGCAGAGGGCTTGGAGAACCAAGATGTCAGTCTGCTGGTTCTGCTTTCGTTCAGGGAGCTGAACTTGATCAAAGATGAGCAGTACAGTCTTCTCATGCTGCTCCATGTTTTCCATCCAACATTACAGAAGGTCACAGCAGAGAAGCTCGCTGTCTGTAAACTTCTGTTCATCTTTGACGGCCTGGATGAAAGCAGACTTTCATTGGATTTCCACAACAATGAGGTTGTGTCTGACGTCACACAGAAGTCATCAGTCAACGTGCTGTTGACAAACCTCATCGAGGGGAATCTGCTTCCCTCGGCTCTCGTCTGGATAACTTCCCGACCTGCAGCAGCCAATCAGATCCCTCCTTCATGTGTTGGCAGGGTAACAGAAGTACGAGGCTTCACTGACGCCCAGAAGGAGGAGTACTTCAGGAGGAGATTCAGTGATGAAGAGCTGTCCAGCAGAATCATCTCACACATCAAGACATCCAGGAGCCTCCACATCATGTGTCTAATCCCAGTCTTCTGCTGGATCACTGCTACAGTTCTGGATCACATGTTGACTACAGACCAGAGAGGAGAGCTGCCCAAGACCCTGACTGACATGTACTCACACTTTGTTCTGGTTCAGACAAAGAGGAAGAAGCAGAAGTATGATGAGGGACATGAGACGAGTCCACAGGAGATGACGGAGGCTGACAGGGAAGTTCTGCTGAAGCTGGGGAGGCTGGCGTTTGAACATCTGAAGAAAGGAAACATCATGTTCTACCAAGAAGACCTGGAGCAGTGTGGTCTTGATGCCACAGAGGCCTTGGTGCACTCAGGAGTTTGTACAGAGATCTTCAAAAGAGAGCGTGTGATCTTCCAGAAAACAGTCTACTGCTTTGTTCATCTGAGCATTCAGGAGTTTCTGGCTGCAGTCTACATGTTCCACTGTTACACCAGCAGCAACACAGAGGTACTGGAGGACTTCCTGGAAAATTGGGATGATGATGATGACATGGACAATGACCATTATCCATTCCTGGATGATTTCCTGCAAAGCAACATGGAGAAATCACTTCAAAGTAAAAATGGCCACCTGGACCTGTTTGTTCGCTTCCTTCATGGCCTCTCTCTGGAGTCTAACCAGAGACTCTTAGGAGGCCTGCTGGGTCAGACAGACAACAGTCCAGAAATCATCCAGAGAATCATCAACAACCTGAAGGAGATGAACAGTGATGAGATCTCTCCTGACAGAAGCATCAACATCTTCCACTGTCTGATGGAGATGAACGACCACTCAGTACATCAGGAGATCCAAGAGTTCCTGAAGTCAAAGAACAGATCAAAGAAGGAACTCTCTGTGATCCACTGCTCAGCTCTGGCCTACATGCTGCAGATGTCAGAGGAGGTTCTGGATGAGTTGGACCTAAGGAAGTACAACACATCAGAGGAAGGACGACTGAGACTGATTCCAGCTGTGAGGAACTGCAGAAAGGCTGTGTAAGTCCAGATGTTATTATCAACACTGTAAAGCAACATGAAGCTGAAGCCATCAGTATTAAAGATCCACACTTTACACACATGCACAATATAAAACTTCCACACTATAAATTTTCTTAAACTATTAATAAACCTGCTTATTGAAATAATTCTGCATGTGTTAAACTACAAATGTCTACAAAAATCATTTTGTGTTTATATCAAGTTAGTGAACACAAGTATCTTCTGTCATCTTCTAACTGTCTTTCTTCGGGTGATGGAGGCTCGATACAAATCCAGCAGAAAAACTTGAGGACTAAAGAGTTTGTGCTGAAAATGTTTGACAGTCATCATTTTATCACAACAGACAGACATTTTATTTGTACAGTGGATACAGTGTCTGCACTATGTTTCTATAATGTGTCTGTTTATTATTCTGTTCATATACAGACACACAGACATGTAATATCTGTAGTCTGCTGGAACTAAACATCACATTTAGTTTTCATTATAGCTTTCATGCAATTATTGCTATTATCATATTTCTTCTCTGCAGTTTCTGAGATATTTCATATGAAGGACTGTTCTGTCCATTTTTTCAGTTTTTTTAAAAAATATTTTTTTATTTGGAAATATAAAGAGAACCAGCGTAATATTACAGAGACATAAGGATGTTGTTACACAACAGTTGTCTCAGATGAACAATTCAACAATTAAATTCTCAACATTTACATTTTCACAAACCAAATTGTGGTCATGTTGGTCTCGTTTAGAATATCCAGCTTTTTTACAGTACTATATTAGCTACGCAACATACCAATGAAAACAATAATAAACCCCCCCCCCCCCCCCAACATTTTTGAATTCAGTGAAAACTAAGGAATCAAAAACATGATATACTGTACATTGTCACTGGGATGTGTTTATTTTATTCCTGCTAATCACAACATGGTCAGTAGATGGCACTCTATGCATTATACTGCGGCATCAGTAGCTGGCGCCAGTAGAGCAGCAGAGGCCGTCAGTACGTGATGAGTGAGCTCCAGTATACACGCAACAGCTTCTGACCTGCACTGTACCTTCATATTTTCAACAGGTACACTGACTCTAAACAGAACTCGGTACAATTGTAATATACTTGAGTAGAGCCTTAGGTTGTAACTGTAATATGCAGAGACATGGAATTTGATCGTAGCGAAAACAAGGGGTTGCCTAGCTTCTGTGATTAAAAGAGCGGGTGCTAATCAAAAAGAAGTCCGCTAGCTAAACTAAAAGGCAGTCCGGTACCTTTCTGCAGGAGCTAAAGATAGTTTGAATGAACAGTTATCTGTTGTAGAGACTGATGTTCGGTAATAAACTGTGTGAAATACGGCTGAATTGTGGGAATGTTTATAGCAGCGTAGTTTAGTAGCGGGTGTCGAGCAGAAAGGAGAGCTAACGGGTATATGCTAATGCTAATCGCTGCTAGCATGTTAATGTTCCAGCCCATGTTATTCCTTTGATATCCCGTCAGTCATTGGGTTAAAATGCTGTTTGAAGGCATGGCGTTTTCAAAATAAGAGCTCACACAATATTCACTGTTTATGCTTTTATTGTAATTCCTGTAAGTACACTAGGAAAGAGAATTACAGTGACTGATGTTTGTGTTATAGAATACTGTTAATTTAGATGATGTTAATTCATGTAAGTATAATTCAAACAGGTTTAAAAGTGGTGACAAGACAAGTTCATATTATGATACAAACAGTGTTAAATACTTACCTGTGTTTCATGTAAACTAAGGTTACCTATTGCTTACCTGTCTATACCTGTGAAAAGAGAGTTCACATGAGTATTGGTAGTAATGTGCGTTTGTGGCATTTTGTATGAGTTGTCAATGGCATTTAAATGTTTATTATTATTAGTTATATTTGCCTATGGTGTAGAAGAATAAGGCATCAGTAGCTAACGCCAGTAGAGTAGCAGAAGCCGTCAGTACGTGATGAGCTCCAGTATACACGCAACAGAGAGCGCTTCTGACCTGCACTGTACCTTCATATTTTCAACAGACATTAAATGTGTGGCACCAGAGTGAGCTTCACATCATTCTTGCATGTGTAACATTTACTCTGTACTGGAGAGATGAAAAAGCAGGTAACATTTTTCCAACTAAACTCTCTCCAAGTGTGGGAGCTTGTTGTCTTCCACTGAAGTCGACATATATTGTCCCACTCCTCTTTTGAGAGTCCCCCTCTTTCTCCCATTTCTGTTTTATGTACAGTGGATCTACTATCTGCTTGCTGTAATCCACTATATAGTTTAAATAATCTTTTTGGAGGCATTGGAACTGTAGGCAGTGAAAAATACATTTAGTAAACTACCCTCCACGGTCTTTAGGTGATCTTTTATAGTGTGATCAAAATAGTAACACGTTTGGAGATATCTGTAGAAATCAGATTGTATTTCTCCTTAAGAGTCTGGAAACTTTGTAGTATTCCATTTTGTACAAATGTTAGATAAGAAGACAGGCCATCAGACACCCAACTCTGGAACCTATTGTCTGTTTGGTTTGGGATAAAATCTGTGTCATAGGCACACCACCGTGGTGTGCTTACTGAACCCTTTAAGTTACACATTTTCACTACCTTATTCCAGGAACTGAGAGGGGCAGTAATCCACGGGTTATTTACATCAGACAATGTACCTATTAATTCCTTGTCTCCCAATATAACTTGGATAGGGACTTCTCCTGACATTGCACATTCTATGATCCATCTAGATTTGTATTCCGGGTCACACCAACATACCAGGGGTCTTATCCGGGCCAAA
>VMKM01003794.1:25000-28846 GCA_008360985.2 Macquaria ambigua | reverse complement strand
TGGATGGATGGATGGATGATTGGATGATGGATGGATGGATGGATGGATGGATGGATGGATGGATGGATGGATGGATGATTGGATGATGGATGGATGGATGATTGGATGATGGATGGATGGATGGATGGATCATTGTGACTCAGTTCCTGTCCTTTCTGCTCCAAGGTCTCTGTGACGCTTCAGTTTTATTAAACTGAGGAGTTTTACATTCAGCAGAACAACACAACATGTGTCTGGAAGAGAACTGATTATACTTCAGAAGAACAGGAGAAGAGGTTTAAAAGGCGTCAACAGCTTTGTCAAATGGATGCTGATGGACAACTGAACCGTCTCCACTGTGGTTATAATCAAATACAGCAACAGTACAAACTGCTGGAGAAAAGAAGAATAGTGGTGGAGCTGGAGATGAAGGAAAAGTACAGTTTGAAGCGGGAACTCGTACCAATCCTTCTTTTAAAGGAAGCGTAGCTCTTTTATGATAAGGAGCCCGGCTTCTCCTTCAGGGCTTAATTAAAAGTGGAATGTAGCAGCCATTATCAGAGCGGCAGCCTGCGGTCCTCACACCACCGTTTCCACTCCACAGTACTTGCTGAGGAACCACAAATGAGAGGTTATACAGTGTAATGTTACTGATGACGACCAGTTACAGGGTACATTTTGGCTGAATGCTAAATGAACAGTATGTCATACTAATAAAATGTATTTGTAAGTGGACTTACAAAGCAATGTACATGTAGAACAAAACTGTGGTGCAAAAGCAAAACAGTGAAAAAAGGAATATGTAGAAATAGAATACAACAGAGCAGAAACAGAATAGAAATATGGCCTATGTAGCAAATGTGTTCAAATTCAAAGAACTTTATTTTTCCATTCGGAATTTAATTTGTCATAATTCACTCAATTTCATAATGGAAGGTGATGAAAAGTACACAATGCCAAAAACACAACAAATAAAATACAAACATTAAATACAGCTGAATAAGAAATTAAAAAACAGCACTTTAATGTGACTATAATCACCTGACTGATGTGTACAATCTGTCTGTAATTACACTGATCCCACAGAGCTCATCTGTAACGGTTTCAGCTGTTGAAGCTAATCAGCCACCTCAGAGGAGACGGACTGAAGGTACAGAAACTTTGACTGCCAAGCACATTTCAGCCTCAGCAGCTGGAACCAATCAGACGTCTTTAAAACAGCCGATCAGAAACTGTCCCATGGTGTTAGTTTCCACATAAACAGCAGACTGTACATAATCAGCCAACATACATACAGTCAGTTTTATCTTTGCTGTCACTGAAACAACAAGTCATTCTCATATCCCTATCCTAAACCTCTCTTATGTTTTTCTGTCAGGTTTGTTTGTCTGATTCACCAAACTCTCCTAACTCGTCGTGAATCACTAGTTTGAGCTTGATGAATGCCACCTGTTCATGAGTACCTGTGCGTTCGAATAGTCAAAAGAATTATGTCACTTTTCCTTGACCTCGTCATCTTCCTGCAACTCAACCTCTCGCGAGATTTCAGAGTGAGACTTCCCTTCGAGCGAGACTTCTGTTTCTGGTTAAACAAAAAGGATCTTACTCTTTAACAAAACGGTCTGTCTCTGTAGGGATCCCTTCTTTAATGTTAAATGTTGACTTAGAATAACAGTCTGAGCCTGTCAGTGACAAAAACAAGCACTTTTAGTGGACCGACTTTGAGAGGCGCAGTTGCCCACAAGGATTACATTCCATTGCAGCCGGCTGAGTCCATCTACTGGACTAATTCCAAAACTTTTTTTACCTATTAATCATTTAGACACCAGGATTTGTAACAATAGGACCCAGGTTTAAAAATACCGGAGCTTCCCTTTAAGTTTGGTTACAATACTCAAAGTACAAGTATTTCAAACTTGTACTTGAGTAAATGTACTTAGTTACATTCCAGGACTGGATATGAGAACTGAAACACAGCCACACTGTAGTGTAGCATTGTATGAACGGTACGTAGTTCATGTTAATTTATTATAGTTAACTCTTTTGTTTTTGTACTTCAGTGTTGTGCAGCTGCAGTGTGTGTGTGTGTGTGTGTGTGTGTGTGTGTGTGTCCATATCATCACCATCACTGTGCAGGGGACTGACAGAGAGAGAGAGAGCAGAAGAATAAGAGCCCTCTTGGCTATTGGCTGACATTGACCCATGTGGGCGACTCTGCCCACATAATGACATCTTTTGAGGTTCCCCGGCTCTAAACAGGAGGAGCACTCACTATAGGTGCTGAGCAGGCAGTTGCTATGCAACAATTCGTCGCCGGCAGCATCCAGGTTGGACCTGAGTGGAGAGCAGCAGTCAGGCGGAGGAGGTGGTTTGAATCTGTGTTTTGAAAAGCTGGAGGCTCAGCAGTGTTTCTGCAGCTTCCTGGTAGGCGAGCTGTCACTAGATTTGATTGTTTGAAAGCTTAATGGGAGGAATTGGGCCACTGCAGCAGCAAAGTGAAGTACAGACCAGACATATCAAAGAAGAACAGGGTGGAAATACAGGGAAAACAGACAAAACTGGGTCAAATAAACAAACTGACACTAATCTGAAGTGTAACTGAACAGGCCTGATGAAGACAGCAGCAGAAGCAATGAAAAACACAAAGTGAAATGTGTGAACAATGGAAATGTGGAGTTTAAAGTCTGTCTTAATACAGTACTGACGCGCTGTATGTACACTGAAAGAGTTATTGGTCGCTGTTATCATTCATCCTGTTAATACTGACCCTGAAGTGGTCCCTTTGTAGAGCCACTGCTCTGTAAGGAGGACAAAATCCACAGTCGTCGTTCTGCAGAAAAATGAAGCTAATATGATGCTTCAGACAAATCAAGTGGATATCTGTCAAAGTTACAGTCTTTTTAGTATAAAATCCCCCCTTTGTGCTTCCTTGCTGAGCCGTGGAGAAGGAACACAACGTTGGGAATAAACCATGGAGCACATTTTCAGACGCAGTCTCTCCTGGAAGGCACTCAGTTGTTTACATGGAAAGTGACATAAATAGTCGTGTCAAGCATATAAAAAGAGAACTAGAGAGAAAAGTTCAAACTCTGGCTCTTTTCTCACCTCCACACAGCCGACCAATCACTGCGTGAAGCAGGTGTGAGTGTCAGAAAGTTGCAGAAATGGTCAGACGCAGACCCCCAAATGCAACGTCTGAAGGGTGTGGGGGCAGAGGGTTTCCAGAGCTATTCAACCATCCGACAAACATATACAGAGTATACTGACAGCTTAACTCTTTCAATGTGCATATAGACATGAGAGTATTGTATTAAGACAGACTGGAAAATGTCAGAGCCTATAAATGGAACAGAGTGACGGGAGTCTGAACTCATGTTCTTCCAAATCAGATCCTGTTTACAACCCGTCTGATCACCTGACTGCTCGTGTTTGTTGCCCTGTTGGACCTTGTTGTAGTGATGTTGCCGAGCTCCCAGATCTCAGCGAATAACGTAGTGAGTACTCAGTGAAGAGTAGCAGCTTCATGCTTGGAAATGACAAACTTTTAAAGGGAGAACTCCACCGATTCTCCACCTCAGCGTGTTTCCAGGTGTTGGGGAGTTCTACTTACCTTGCGAGGCAGCTGGATTCACAAGATCATGCGAGAATCCATCTTGCCAGGCTTCAAGTTATGCGCTTGTGGCCGAACCACAGTGGTTTGGACCAATCAGCGTCCTATGAGGAACTACTGGCAGCGACGGATGTGGTTTAGGTGTGACGACAGCAAGAAATGACTGTTCGTTCGAAAACAACAATGGCGGCTCCTAAAGAGGTTAGTGTATATGCTGCTATAGCATCAGTTATATCAGAACTGGAGAGTAAAGAACG
>VMKM01003794.1:0-20000 GCA_008360985.2 Macquaria ambigua | reverse complement strand
CAGTGCAGAGCTGCTGGTGTGTCTGTTCTGCCCCGAGTCCGTCCCTCTGCAGCAGAAAGACGTCCTCCTCAAACACCTGCTGCTGGAGCACAAGCTGGTCATCGCTGACGTCAAACTCATTGCAGACCTCCCAAAGTACGAACTCTGCACTCTGCCTACAGCTGCTCATCCAAAATAAAACTCTAAAGGCTGGGAAGTGTTTGAAAAAGGATCTAACTGTATTTAAAAATGTAACACATCTCAGATTCTCAGATGAACACAGTCCAGGGCTGGTAGGAGAATTAGATCAATATATCAGTTTGCGGATATTGGCTGTTTCATGTTTTAGATACTGGTCGGCCATTTTTATTCAGCAGTAGGAAACATGTTGTACTACTAAGAGTCTGTTAAGTAAAATATTATCCTCTGTCATGATGAAGGTGAGCAGTGCTGATGCTTTTCTGATGACTTTCCCGTCCTCCATCAGGTACATGTTGTACTGGAAGGGCAGGTTCCTGGAGCAACCAGTCACAGATTTCTGCAGCGTGATCAAGACAAACTCCACCGGCCCAGTCGGTGAGTAGAGTGACAGTACCGCCACGTTACAAGGACTGCAGTGCAAAGGGAAATGGACATTTCAAATGGTTATAAATCCACAAAAACAAATTAGAATAAAAATCTTGTTGCAGCTCATCGCTGAAGATATATGATGAGTGAAAGCCGTGTTTTTTATGGCTGTGTTATTCTGTCAAATGGAAATATTCTAGATGTCCCAAAATTTCCACTCGAATTTAAAATACAGTTCTGTGGGTTTGAACAATTTTTAACTAGCATTAACACAGCATTAGTTTGTAATAGCTGATCTGTCACCGGGCCGCTGCTTGTTATTCTAGATGAGTCACAATTCTAAAAAAAAAAACTTGTGTATCACAAAACACAAGGGAGTATTTATTTACCTGCGTCTAGGATCTTCTGTGGTCTGTTTATGATGTGAGTGCAGAACTATACAAAAAAAATCTCTACAAAAATCACTTAAAGATCTCTTATCGGACATGTTTTAATATGTATATGAATTGCTCTACTTTGAATAATCATTTGTATCTGATATGTTCTGAAAAAAGTTCAGTTATCTTGTTAAAATCTTTGAAATTAATCTGCTCCTCTCCTTCATTAAAAATCCAGAATCTATAAATAGAAGTTGAACTGCTGGACGACAGCTGTTTCCTGCTTCATTCTCAGTGTTTGTGCGCTGGAGACTTCAAGTTTCCACATCACACTTTTAGGAAGTTGAATACTGGGCCGGGATTGGCTGCTTCCAAACTATTTGTGATGTCACAAATCATGCTTGTAGGCCCGCCCCTGAAAATGGGATTTTCAATGAGCACAGAGAAACTTTCTACTTTCAGCAGCAGAACGTAAAAACATCCTTCTGGTGTCAAACTCTGCACAGACGTCATTCTGCACAGTGAAGCTCAAACATCCAGCTGGAGGAACAAGAAGACAAACCTGTTATTGAGTGGAGGGAACTTTAATTATGTAAACTCTAAATCTCAACTTGACTCCATCAGGCTCTAAGCAATCTGAATATACAGTATCTGATATGCCTCATTTGAAGCTTGTGTTCCTATAACCAGCTGTTGTTCTCACAGAGAAGCAGGAGGACTACTTCCTGCTGTGCGACGTCCTTCCAGAAGACCGGATCCTCCGAGAACGGCTCCAGCAGAAACGCCTGGTGAGGATCTGAAACCAAATCCACATCAAACTGGTCTCAGTGCCACAGCAGAACACTAGAGACCGTTTCTGTGTTTCTGTCATGAATCAAAAACTAAAATTCATTTCTTACTACTACTATTACTTAAACTAATTTATTGTAGTTTATGGACGACCCAATCCAAGCCAAAGTTGAGTTGTTTGGAGATATGATCTTAAGGTCAAAATCAGGTTTCAGAGTTTCTGCAAAATATGAAAAGATTCACCTGATCTATTAAATGTTTTTCATCTTTTAAAGCCTTTTATAGTTAGGATTCTCCCTAAACCAGAGACTGTGTGTCACACACAATATCCCAGCCACAACAGGAGGTGGCGGTGCTGTTCTTCTTCTGTGGTGTTTCTCTGACAGTGCTGGTCTCTCACAGGAGGAGGTGCTGGAGCAGCAGCAGCAGGAGAGAGACGACAGCAGCTTCCATCGTCTCTGCATGTTCTGCAGTGAAGAGTTCACTGGAAACAGGTACCACACGTGTGACGGGAATCAGACGCATCTCCATCAGCTGCTTTAAAACCTCCTGAATGTTAGAAAGCAGTAAATGTAAAATCTATCAGAGCTGAACACTATTAAAGCTGCATGTGTCAGTCATGCTTTCATCTCAAAATAAGTAAAAAGGAATGACAGTATTATACCACCCAATCGTCATACTGTAGCACCTTAATAAACTCTGAATAAGTTAGTAGCACATACGATATTTCTTGTCATCACTGGGGACATACATTTAGTAGAAAATATCACTAGATCATTATTTCTTTAAAAAATACTCCGTATATAACTTCTTTTATTGTCCTCACAAGCAAGTGGAACAGGTGTTGTTTTTTTATTTGAGCATACAGCTGATGTTTTCTTTATTTAAGTTAATAAATTCCATAGGAAGACCAAAACCAACTGTCTGTGGCTCTTTACAAACGACTTATTAAAAAAAATACTTCCACCGTCGTGTTTTCAGGTCGTCTCTGCTGAACCACATGGCCAGAGAACATTCCTTCAGCATCGGACTGCCAGACAACATCGTCTACTGCAACCAGTTCCTGGACACTCTGCAGAGCAAACTGGACAAGTAAGACCTGACTCAGGGACAGTAACAGTGTGTCTGTTATTATTATGACACTGATAAAATGTACAAACCTCCCAACTCCTGTTCAGTTTAGTTTGAGATTTTAATATCAGTAAAGTTGCTTTAAAGAAATGTTCTTGGGTCTTGAAAAATTCATACAAAAGTTTATACACACAAATGCAGAACTGGAACTGAAGTGATGATTTAATTTAACATGGAAAAAAAAAAGTTGACTCACTAAACAGTGAGTTTAGTGTTTGATGAGGGCTGATCTTTAAAGAGCAGCGGTGAAGCTGATAATCACAGATAAAACCACAAGACGGCACACACATTCTCTCATTTTTCTGCCTTTTCTGGCGTTTATTCTCACCATATACACATTTAAAACATACTGTAGGTATGAGAACGTCTTTAACCCGACAAGCTTCGGTCCAGGCTGACTGTTGTTATGTGCTCTTGTCAGTCTGCAGTGTTTGTACTGTGAGAAAACCTTCAGAGATAAAACTACGCTGAAGGATCACATGAGGAAGAAAGCTCACCGCCGCATCAACGGCAACAACTGTGAATACGACCGCTTCTACGTCATCAACTACCTGGTACAACTTCAACACACTTTGGCTTTTGAGTTTTGTCTAAGTCAGGATTTGTGCTGACAGTTGTGTCATCAAGTCATGTATTATGTTTACAGAGAATGAAATATTCTTCGCACTGTAAGACTCCTCGTGGAGAAATGCAGTTAGAAAAGATTTCAATAGTGACAAGTTTTCATGTTGGGGGAAAAATATCTCAAAACTACCACAGAAACGTGCACACAGCAGGGGTGTGCACAAAAAGTGAAACTGAAACGGAGTATTGGGTCATATTTTGGTAAAATCATGAGTGTTTTGAACAAACTGAGAAATACAGATGGACGATGGAGAAGTATACAATGATCCATGAGTGCTTTGAGAAGTTTCTGTGGACATTTTTTCCACCATGAAACCTGCTTCACTGTTGGGATCCATCGTAACTATAAATTTAAGCTTTCTGAAAATGCTGTTCTCCAGGAGGGAGGAAAGTACAAATACTGTGTTTTACAGCCAAATGTAAAATGGCAATGCAGTAAAGCAGTAAACACAGAGTGCAGCTGAGGCTGATGGGAATGTCATCAGTTCTGCAGGTATTTGGTCATAAACCAAAGTGTTGGACACATTAACATGTTGACCTGATGATGGCGCTAGAGGAAAAGTCAGAGGATCACCAGTTATTACAGTTCATCCTGAGGGGAACATGAATGTCTGTACAAAACTTCATGGTAATCCATCCAACAGTTGTTGAGATATTTCAGTCTGGATCAAAGTGGTGGACAAACAGACAGACCCACCCACCTACCAGGGCTAAAAAATAGTAAAATAAAATATATATTTTTAAAAAAGCCCATTACAAAAGTCCATTATAAGTTCGTGGGGCTCAAGGTGTCGTTTTCAAATGTCTTTGTTTTGTCCAACAGTCCAAAAATGTTTCCAGTGATCTAAAACAGTAAATCCTCACATTCAGAAGCTGGAACCAGAAAGTGTTTTTACTTGATAAATGACAATCAATATGACAATTCATCGATTATCAAATGTGTTGTTTGATTTTATGTTAATCTAATAGATCAATTGTGTCAACGTTAGATATATTTTGGGTGGAGTATCCTTTCTTTTCACTGTGGGTGATGTTCCGATGTCTCCATCCCCTCTCCCGTCAGGAGCTGGGGAAGACCTGGGAGGAAGTGCAGAGTGAAGACGACCGTGAGCTGGTGGACGATGAGGATGAGTAAGTATCTCCAGCAGGGTCAGAGTACATCAGTCTGGGGCCAAAACATCCAGGTTTTACTGACTTTCTGTGTCACCCGACTGCTTCAGTTTCATGTATCTCCTCTGAGGAAGCTCAGAGCTTAAAGTGATCCAGCTTATTGTTTCTGACACATCTCAGTGAATCTAATCCTCTGAGCAGAGGCCTTTATTTTGTCGTATCTCATGTGTGAAACGTGGATTGACCTCCTGGTTCCCCTCTCTTCTCTCAGCTGTCTGACATCTCTGTATCGTCCGCAGTGATTGGTCGGACTGGCAGGCTCATCCAGTCTCTGCTGTGTGTCTGTTCTGTGATCATCAGTCGGAGACGATGGACCAGATCTACACACACATGAAGGTACAGCAACAAACACTTATCAATAGTTTATAATTAATGTGCCTGAAAGGATTCCTTTATGACACAGTACTGCTCAGACAGAGTAAGAGCTGTTGGGGAAACAGCGATGTAAAAAGATCAAAACATCTGCACACTTTTCTCCTTTGCACTAAATTTATTTTCTAAGCTTTCGATCACAAAGACCTTCGTCAGATCACGAGACGTGCCAGATATAAGCAGAACATATTCACCTAATGAGTTTCAGCAACAAGGAAGTGTTCCAACTCTGTTTTGTGTCAGGATCAGTGTAAGTAAGAGGATCACCAAAGTCTCTGCTGACCTCTGATGTCTGAACCAAATTTAACTGGAAAACAACAAATAATTCTCAAGGTATTTCACTGTGAAACTAACAGGCTCCAGCTTAGACTGACAACACAAGCGGAGTCTGAAAGATCATAATATAATTCAGGTAACAAGACGACTGTTCCTCTGGTGCGCCCCTCAGGACAAACTTTACGATTTAAGAAGAAGATTTAAGAATAACAAAGTTGTGTCTCCATTTTTAATCCATTTAACACTTATTATCTGATGTGTAATGAACATTACAGCTTCATGAGGCTTTAATCTTGTTTGATTATTGTTCCTGTTGTATTGTGTTTTTAGGAAGCTCACAGCTTTGATCTCCACAGGCTGAGGACAGAACTCAGTAAGTGAAACCACATTAGAGAACAAACACTAACATCCAAGTGCTGAACTGCAAAATGATCTCCATGATTAAAGGACGCAGTTTACTGACAGCAGATGTCGACAATATAGAAAAGTTTAACACATCATAGCATAGAGACTGCATACATGAATATATATATGTGAATGTGAGTGGTCCTGCTCACGTTAACGTCCCGCTCTGCCGCGTCCTCCCTCAGATCTCAGGTTCTACCAGCAGGTGAAGCTGGTGAACTTCATCCGGCGGCAGATCCACCAGAGCCGCTGCTACGGCTGCCAGGAAAAGTTCGCCTCCAGAGATGACGTCCTCCGTCACATCGTGGCTGAGGGTCACGTGATGAAGCTGCCAGACATGTCGACCTGGAACCAACCGCAGTAAGTTCAGCAGCTGAGTTTTTTTATCTTATGTTTTCAAGTTGGTGTTTGATTCCTGGTGTCAGTACCTGCGTCTTGGTTGTACTTTCCATTAAACACATGTGACAGTGGGAAGCCAGTGAGGGATGACGCCCATTCACTGCTGTCGTCCTGTGGCCTGTTTTGATGCTACCACTAGGGGGCGCCGGTGTTTGAAATTCTACAATGTAGCTTTACATAAGTTCTTGGTTCTAAACTGTTTGAAATGTGAAATCCAAAATAAAACACAACACCAATGTTAACTTGTTAAACCCTCAGAGCTCAATTTGTGTCAATAATCAATCTCCTTCCTCTTAAAGTCGTAACTCAGTCAAACCTGAACACACAGACATGATACACAAACTGTTAGATTCAGCACAGCGTACACTGTTCATCTGTCCATCGCACATAAATGTCTATACATCTGCTTAGAAATATCTTGCTTTATAATCGTCACATTTGGAAATGTCCTCAGTATCAAAATAATCTATTAATGATAGTCTGTTTCCATGGTAACACAGCAGCAGATAGCAGCCAAGTCTGCATGATTTTCATGATGCAAATTTGCCAAAATGTACTGAGCCCGCAAGGTGTTATGGAGGGAAAAAAGCTAATTTGTGTGCATGATTTTAGTAATTCGTACGCTTTGGCACGACGCATTCAGTTAGCAGGAAGTTTGAAGAAGACAATGAAGAAGACACTGAGTTGTCCGTTGTCCTCTCTGTGTAAGAGATCTCAAATAAAACAAAGTTATGTTTAACAGCCGAAACCTGAAGTATATCCGCAGATCAAAATAAAACCCTGTGAAATCCATGTGATGCCTAGTTAGTGTGAAAGGACTGATGGTATGAAGGTGATAATGTTCTGCTAAACTGAGAGCATGATTCGTTTTCTCCATGACCCCGGGCTCCCTTAAAATGTAAACAAATATAGGCTGAAGAACAGGACTTAAAGTGTAGCCCACAGCTAACTCCATGGCAACATTATACTTCCTGCTTGCATCCCCCAAAGCATTATGGGAACCGGAGTTCCAGAACTCAGATCCCGATTATACCCCCAGGACAAAGAACAATAATAATAATAATAATGAGTGACAAAACCCGTTAATATTAGCATTTTGGTTTTACCAACCTGTGGACATACAGGAATAAACCTTCATTTGAATAAAAACTGTCCTTGAACATGTTTTACTACAGCTCATATGCAAATTGATGGCATGCCTTGCTAAGACATTTAGTGACTCTGCAGATTTAAAAGGGTTTTTAAATAAACGCCTGACCTCCGTCTCTCCTCAGGTATTACTTCCCCACATATGAGAACGACGCCCTCCTGTGTACACTGTCCGACAGTGACGAAGATGAAAGCAACGAGACGAATCACGGCGAGGACGTCCCGGTTATCGCAGAGGACATGTCCAACCTCCGAGCGCTAAAACAGACCAGCGTCCTCAACCAGCTGCTGAAGAACAGAGGCTCCTGCAGCTAGGACCATGGACAGTTTTGGGTAGTTGATGGTTGGACTTGTTTTTTTTTGGACAGTTCTTCGTCTCATCAGACGTGTTGTCTGTGCACTAGGGCCGTGCAAAACGGACAAAAACGGACCCTGCGGAGATGTTTTTGCTGGATCTGTCAGTTGGAACATGGACAGAACAGTATTTTTCTCTACACTTATTAGCGCTTAAACCATGCTCTGCAAAAAACATAATTACACCAACTATGCACCCTGAACATGCCACCAGAGGCCTTTTCAGAAGTGCAGACTCAGCTGCAGCTCAGGTGTTGGTGAGCAGTTCAACCTTTACTTGTTAATAATTTCCATTCAAGCAATAAAGATAACTTCAGACATGTTTTCTTGAATATTAAGTTTATTGCTTAAAGTAAAAATTGTTTTGTGTTGTAAATTCAGAAACTAAAACCAGTACTGAATGAAAGTAGGATTCTCTCACAAGTGCAAATTCATGACACTAATTTAAACCCTGTTAAAAGTAACAAAACCCTGAGCTGTGACACTTGATACTGAAGACACAGACTGGCTGAGACCCGGTCCAGCTGCAGTGTATCGTCGTCTCTGTTTACTTGACAGTCTTGTTGGTTTTAGCCGGTATGATGTTCTGCGTTGCTTTTCCAAGTGAAACCTGCCGTATGGTGGAACCGAACTGCAGCTCAGTGTTTCCACCACGTTCATCATGTCAGGACTCACATTCACAAACACACAGCACTGCAGAGAAACCGGAGGACACAGCTGTTAGTGACAAAACGTAGCTGACCCTGCATGTAGTTGGCTGTATGTTAACACTTTAGCACACAATGCTACGACACTACAGACGATTAGCATTTTATGGAGTTTGACGGGACAGATTCAGTAATAGATCTAATTCAATGAGATCTACATTTATACCTTTTAAGAAAAAAATCACTATACAGAATTGTATTTAAAAAAACATTTAAAATGTGTCTGTCTCACTATGATTACTTACTCTGAAAACGAGCTACATTTGAATGCTATATTCACATTATATTGTACAGACTGAACGCTAACAGCTCAAGGATATCTCACTGTGTCAAACTAAAGTTTCTGCAAATGTAATGTAAATTAATAAGATATTAATACTATTACAATCAATTCTGTTAATTAAAAAGGAGTTATACAGCCTGCACACACAGTTTATATCTGGTTTAACTCATTAATGAACAGCTAGTAATATGTGTGCAATAAAAACAGATTGTTTAAGATACATTTCTATTTATATGGCGTGACTACCGGGCCAACGTGGGTAAAAATCTTGGGATAATGTGTAAATATGAATGGGACGTTTTCTCATTATAACCAATCTACATCATGGTGTAAATGCAGCAAGTCTCAAATGATAATTGCTGTAGTCTGCAGTCCGACACATTTAGTTTAACCATCCAGTTAAGAAGCCCAGCAGGTTCAGGATAACGCTGGATGCCTGGAGTTACGTAATATAATAAACACACCGCCTCTCATCTTTTCACATACTTGGTAAAGTATACAGTACCAGTCAAATGTACCACTAAAGCTAGTACTTATTTTTGTAACAATACATATTTTAATCAATCAAATTTGCATCATATGGCTGACATCTTTGACAATGTAAGACAGATAAACTGACAAACCAGTATACAACTCTAACCATACAGTAGTAGAGTGAAACAAATCTCAGCTTTCCTGTAATAATAATAAAAAACTAATCAGAATAGAGAGTGCAGTGCACCTGAAAAGTACAAATGAGTTATTCTAACATTTCCTACATTTAGAGTAACGTCCTTAAAGGTTCCTCTGTGATAAAGAAACCTGTTAGCATTAAAACACATTAGCGTCAGCGTGTACCTTTGCGTCGCCGCTGAGGCAGGGCTGCAGGAGGTGGGTGAGTTTAGAGTTCCTGAACGGGATGTGGAGGGCGTTACACTTCAGAGCATTGAACACCTGAAGGACAGACACAAACAGCGACCTTTGACCTGACTGAACACTCATTCAGTACTCAGGAGGAAATCTGAATGAATGAAGTCCTTCTCTTTATTAATATTCTATACTTGGGCAGATGATGCATGTTTGTGCTGTGCCTGGTGAGGGCGCTATATTAAAGCCACTACTTGTATAACTTTGACCAAATGTGGAGGTGTTATGCAATCTGGCTATTACACCCAAACTGACAGGAAACCTGCTGCGTACATCTACACATTTACAGAGTGTGTTGCTTTTATTGATGGTCAAAAACTTGAAACACCATAATTGACTGTTGGCTAAGCCCCGCCCATCCAGTTACTGTTACTACGCCTGTCAATCTTTCTGTTTTTGCACAGTTCACAGTGATAACGGTGGAACATTGAAATCATCAGTAACTTTAGAATCATGTGTCCTTGATTTCAGACAGAAGTAAACAGAAGCAGACTTCTGATTTGTAGATTTTGTCAGCTGTGGAGCTAGCTAATTAATCTAGCATTACCTCCATGAGGTGGTTGGAAACTCTGCCCCCAGCGGACTCTTGAATGTTCCTAGCTGACTCGTTTCAGAACAAGAGTCTTTTCAAAGGGGTTTTAAATATGCGCCTGATACATATCTTGCTAAAAGACTGATGCTAAAGTTAACGGGTCCAGGTAAAAAGTCAGTTATTATTATGATGCAGAAGACGAGAAAAAAAAGACACAGCATTGTTCTTGAGTTGCAGCGTGGAGCTAGTTTGTGCTCATATTATAAGTACGAGAAGGAAAAATGTAAGATCAGACTCTTATTTCATTCTTGAACCTGTTTGTGGCTTCTTAGCTTACATTCTTGTTCTTATTTTCAAACTGTGTTTTCAGTTGTAACGTTCCAAGAGTAAAGGGTTTCAGGATGAAGACTACCCGATGTGTTCTGCAGATGCAACGCTGTCAGGTTGGCTGTGGTTGCTGGAGTGTAAACTTCCCTAAATCCAATACAGAGCAGGTCAGAGCTGCTAACGTTAGCCTAAACTTCAATAGCTTCCAGAGCCGGCTTCCACACAGTAGGTAAATACAGTGGATGTCATTATTTTACCATAACCTGCATCCCCACATAAATAATGTAGTTAGCCAGTGATGTGCTCATTGGTCTTGGAAGTAATGCTCAGTTACTACTGCAGTTAGTGAGCTTGTTAGCCAGACATGCTAACATTTGCAGCTTACATTAAAACAGATACACACACTGTTTAATCCATTCCTCACTCTCTTCTTCTTTTCTTACACTTCAACATGTGGAAGTGTCATTAACTGACAGTCCTGCTGTGCCTAGTTACGGTTGCTAAGCTATGATTGGACAGTTGGACAAGTTTAACCTGATCCACTAAAAGTGATGTGACACTAAAGTCTTAATTGGATCAGTTGACTGGAACCAAACCGGGTGAGTCCTCAGAGTGTCTTTGTACCTGTCCCAGTGCTGTCAGTGATTTATTGATGGCGGCGGCCTCCACCATCCTCTGACCCTCAGCTTCGGTCTTGGAGATTCGTTCAGATCCAGCAAGATCACACAAGGTCAGCGTACCACGAGACGTCAGTCCTGACACTTCGTCTGAGCCCTCCACCTCCAGCGCCACCACCAGGTGAGACTGAGAACTGAGGAGAAAGAAGATTATGCCGTGTCACTCATAACATAATGAATTCTGTATTTCATCAGTAATATTTCTTCCTATGTTAGCAGAGCAGCACCTCTGTGTGTTCATCTTGGTCGAGGCAATCTTTCTGTTCCTTTCACCCGTCTCCATGACGTTGAGGATGTCAGCCTCGGTCTGGACCTGGATCTGGGTCAGTCCAGGGACAGACACTGACTTTCCCTGGACTCTGAGGTCCAGAGTGGTGCCAGGGCTTTTGGTCAAAAGGTCGTTCAAACTGTCATTATAAATCTCCAACATCGAAATCTGAAAATAAGCATAAGTATATTTGTTTGTTTTGGGTGAAGAAAGTGAATTAGAATTGTTCTACTTTTAAGTGCATAGAAACACATTTAAAAGCGGCACAAAGCAATAATTTCCTGTGAAATTTGAGATATCAACCTCCCAAATTTTATTTGGATGTTTGACAGGGAAGAAAGAAAAACAGGTGATGCACAAAACCAAAATATCTATCTTCTCTCCAGGTCACTGTGGATGTAGTCGGAGAGTGTTGTGTCTTTTGTTCTCTGGCACTTTGGACAAATTTGAAGTATTTTTTATTTAAAAAACAAAAAATAAGAACGATTCAGTTCATATTATTGATAAGCCAAGCCAAAACATCAACAGTGAGCTGAGAGGAAATTTTAGATTTGGGTGACCTATGACAGCCCCCCCCCTACAGTGAAAACAAACTGTGACTAAAGTCACACCTTCAGAGTGTAGGAGACCTTCTCTTTTTCTGCACAAACGCGTAGGAGTTCTCGTATAGACCTGAGGAAACAAACACACTTGTTACGGGCAGTATGGAACACCTGTAAACTCGAGGTAACGGGAGACGGCGATGAGCAGAGCTCTCTGATGGGAAACACGACCTCTCTGTGTAAACGGACTCTTTCTGTCGGCGCTGAGCTGTTGCTTCGCCTCGTCACATATTGATGAGCCGCTGTCAGGCGACACATCAAATAATGAGACGCAATTAGTCTCATTTGGCCCCTGACAGCAGTTTATTGTTCGTGGCAGGGAGATAACAACCTGCAGAGGAATGTTAAATGTGTTAGGTGGATAAAAGCTTCCAGATTTTATTCTGTAAAAACAGACTGAGCTCAATTTGCTCTTGCTTTACTTCTCAAGGGTTCCCATGCTCTATTAACTCACCTGTTTCTAATCACAGCAGACATTTGGACTTGTCACACAGGTGTAACCAATAACATTTATAATGTGGAAGAAGTACTATAGCAATACTACTCTGTAAAAATACTGGTCTTACTTTCAAGATTTCATTTGAGTAAAAGTACATAAGTATCAACTGCAAAATGTACTTAAAGTATTAAAGTAAAAGTACTTGTTGGGCAGAATGGTGCCTTTCAGAGATTTGTATTATTATATATATCATATTATTGGAATATTATTACTGATGCTTTAACATATAAGAAGCATTTTAATGTTCCAGCTGGTGGAGGTGGAGCTCATTTTAACTACTTTATATACCGTCGGATAGTTTAATATACAGCACAGTATCGTATTTTATGAATTTAACATATGTTTTGTTTGTAAAATCTGTAAAGTATCTAAAGCTGTCAGATAAATGTGGTGCAGTAAAAGTACAATATTTCTGTCTGAAATGTAGAGGAGTAGAAGAAACTGAAATACTCAAGTACTGTACATTAGTACAGTTTTGAGGTACTTTTACTTTACATGAGTTAATGTGCTTAGTTACTTTCCACCACTGCCAGTAAGACTTGTCAGTGAGCCAGAACGCAGCCTAAACATTAGACACACTCATTTGATTCATAGCATTTGCTGTGTGAAATAGTGCTTCTTCTCTTTTTCTGTAATAATAATCTTTTATTTGTTTTTGCAATATTAGCAGAGGTGGTCTTTATTTCAGGTGAGGACGTGGACCACCTCCCTGCAGTGAATCATTTTCTTCTATGAAACTCATCTGCAGCATTATTCTTCTTCAAACTGACTCAAACTGACTACCACTAAACTACACCGCCTACACCTAAATCTGTGTTGCAAGTTCACATTTGAAGACATCCGAATGGGTCAACGAGGCCTGAGAACGGTGCCCAGATTTTGAGGACACGCACCTCACAACAAAGCATCAGTGTACATCTTTAAAAACGTTGGATGTTTTCTTTAAGTCATCCGTCACACCTTCTCCCAGTTCCCTCTCACATCTGAAAAAACTCTGAACGGCTCTGACCTGATGTTGACTCCAGGGTTTTCCTTGCTGCCCATCATGGTGTACGTCTTCCATGAGCCGGTTTGTCCATAGGCCAGTATACAGACGTTATATCCATCCACACAGGAAGTTATCACTGGCAGAGCTCCTGCAAACACCTGCTCCTGCAGAGAGGAAGGAGGAGATGGAGATGATATGGAAATCAGTAAAAAGATTTCTGGAAAGAGAAGCAGTTGCTGCTTGATCTGTCTTCCAAAATCTGCTGAGAAAGGCTTATATTGGACTTCAGAGTCTGAAGCGTTTTTAAGATTTCATTTTAAATGTTGCTGTTTAGCTTTTCTCTGGCCTGACTGTATTCTTATTTAACACCGTACACACTGTTTTCCTGATCAGATTTCCTTTGAAAGAGGTTCTGGATTCCAGCAGCACTTGTCTCTTTAGATAATGTTTAAATTACACATTATGAGACATTATGTGTCATTAAAAACAAATAAATTAAAAACCAATCAATTTTAGTAAATGGAGGACTGCTGCTCTATGAAGGCCCGGAGCTCGTTAAGGCCCAGAGCTCGTTAAGATCTGTAGCTCGTTAAAGCCAACTGCTTGCCTTCCCTACAGGCAAATGAACAACATTGCTCTGGTATTTAACAGTATGCAGGATTACATTAAACTGTAAGCTTTGTGTTATTTAACTCAGACACTGTGTTCACCTTGTACACTGATATGACTGCCAGATAGTATAACAAACTGTCCTCCTCCTGTTTCCAGTCTTTGTGCTAAGCTAGGCCAGACCCATCTAAATAATCTCTCAAATGCAAGGAGATAAAATTAGGACAGATATGGTTGAAATCAATATCACAATATTAAAAAGATTATTTGATCAAAATCCATAGAAATTATGACATGACAAATGTATGCAAAGTTATAATCAAACGTATGGTCATAGCAGTGAACTGTCTTTTATTGTTATGCAATAAATAAGACAAACTCTTCACACATGTAAAACAACAAGACCAAGAGTCTAGGGATAACCACCGTCAGGCAACATTCATCCTCTGGGGACCATGAATAACTGACCGACTGACATTGTCATCCCTGGAGTCATGCAGCTAGCATGACTGAAAAGGATGCATCTTTGCTCGAAACTACACTCACTTTGTGTCTGCAGAAAATTTCAGAAAAGGTCCTCACATTTTGAAACATTTCTTATTTTTCCATGGCATATAGGATGTTTGATTGTGTGGTGTTGCTCTATAACTCCATAACTCAACTGGACTCTGGACTGGCCTCTTTGGCCTCTTGAATCTTCATAGAAATAGAGTTTAGTGTGTTTAAACAAAGCTTGGCTGCACAACATGAGATTGTACTGATGAACACACCAGTGGGTTCAGAAGGGTTGAAGAGGTCAAAGTAAGTTGTTACCTGTGTGCTGCTCTGAGGGTAGACCTTGTCAAACTGGAACTTCTTCCTGCTTCCCTTCTGGATGACCACCACCTCCTGGTCGTTGGTTTTCTCCAGACAGGAGCTGGAGGCCGAGCTCTTCCTGCAGCGACAGAACACCCGGATGTTTCCCTGCAGCTCCAGCAGCTTGTTGTACAGGCTCTTCCTCTCCACCTCCTCCTTCCTGTAGAGGGTTCATAGCTCCTCCACCTCCCCAGCTGCCTCGTGCTCCACCCCGGCCAACTTCCCCACAGCACCCTTTCGCTGCTCCAGCTGGTTCTTCATGTCGGTCAGCACCTGGCGAACTGTGGATCGAAGCTGCTTGTTGGAGACATTCAGCTCACGTGTCAGCTGGCTCACCTGGCGGAGTTGGTCGGCTACAAAATAAGCATCATGAGACTGACTCAGCTGTACAGGTTGCTGTGAGTCGACTTGACTCGAGAATTAGCAACTTGTAAATTAACATATTTCTTTGATCAACATGACAAACATTAAGTTAACTGCTCTTAGCAACTGCTACCACAGCTTCCATGTCGACTGGATGAATACGTCAGTCATTACTGATTGGTCAGCGCAAAATACCACCCACAAAGCAGAAATGGGCCAACGTGAACATGATGTCAGACTGAATAATGAAGTGAAACAAAATGGCAGCTCAGTCTTATTATAAGGCTAGAAAAGTTGCATACTGCAGCTCTCAGTACAATCCTTTTCACAGTTTATGTTAACCAGTTTGGCTCGTAGATGTTTAGAGATGGTACCAGAAAGTTCAGATAAACTTTTCATCCTGTTTAATCCTAAAAGTAGTGGCAGATTCATCTAACATCCTGCGTATGTTAATATGCTAGGCAGGCTAATAGCTTAATGTTACATGCTAAACTAGCAAGTTAAAGCCACTATGTGTAGGAGATGAAAAATCCTTTATTTGACGGCATGAAGAATGACACAATGGCAGACAGCAATGCGTAACGATAAAACTGTAACATCCAGTGTTAGCACAACGATGAGCTGACGATGAAAGGTGTGTATAGTCCAAACATGTAGAGCTAACACTGACAAGCTAAGTCTGGGATGTCCTGAAATAGCCACTGTAGAGGGAGCAAACTCTCTGGCGCCGCCATCAGGACAAACTTTCATAAACTTCATGTATCCATCAGTTTTCTGGTGTTTAATTACACCCTCACTGGTCTGCTTAATGGCTATACGTTTGAGCGTGTTGGAATCAGTTTCAATGCTAATCTTGTGTTAGTTGCAGACCTGAAGGAGTTGAGGTCGGTGTAGCTTTGATCTCCACTCGCAGAGGCCTGCAGGAGGATTTCTCCAAACATGGTGTGGTAGACGGAGATGACCTCTTCAGGGTCGTAGTTACACTGTCTGAGTGCTGCAGTGATCTCCTTCTGGTCCACCAGACCTGGCAGGGCAGACTGGAACACAAAACCAAACACACACACACACACACACACACACACACAATAAACCTTCTGCTTTACATTCGCACAGTCATCAGATTCACACTGGGAGCTGGCCAGTACAAACTACCTGTCAGACAGGTAAACTTAACTGGAAACAAGTGAAAATACAGTATATCACCCTGAGCCTCTAATGATCATGAAAGACTGAGAAACATGTAGAGGAAAGACATGCAGAGCAGCATCAGTCTTCCTCACCATGACTTGTTGGACTCGAGCTTTGACGAACTCAACGTTTACCTCCCACTGCAGCGGCAGCAGCAGCCAGACACCCGCCTGAGGATCCCAGAACCTGCAGACATTCACCCTCTCCTGGAAAACACCAGGACATTATGAGAGAGCAGAACTAGCAATTATAAAAGTACAACTACTGAATAGAAACAACAGAAGATGCATACATACATTCCAAGCATGTGTGTCTATCACAATGTCTTTTTTGATATCACGGCTGCAGCTCCTGTCTCACCTCGAACATGTAGGTCATGACGGTTCCTTTGCCCTGGATGTAGATGCTGCCGGTGCGATCGTCCTCCCAGACCGCCGGCTGGCTGCTGGCCGGAGTCTGCAGCTGACCGGAGCCCTGAGAAATCAAAATACCGTTTATAGTGAGTTTTTCACACTCACAGATTAATTTCATTTGTAGTGAAACTAATTAGAAACTAGACAGACATCATTGTTGGCGGCGATGAAGTGTCCCTGACTGTACCACTCCTTTGGAAATGGCTGCAGGTTCTGGTAAAGACAGAGCAACATTGACGAGTCAAATATGACGAATAAACAAGACTTCATGCAGAAACCATCAACGAGGAAAAAACTGAACTTTGAGCTTCATCAGTCAACATTAAATGACCAAAGTCTAATTTCCCTAAAACATGACTTTAGATCCTTTTTTGTCCTAAAGTTGTTTTTTGTTTAGATTAACCACATGAATTTGGAGACCAAGGTGGAAACACTGTCAGACTCTAGAGGCAGATTCGGAGGGAAATCCTCATAAAACAAAACCGGAAGATGTTGCTGTCCTTCCAAAGCAAACAGAGCTAAATCTCCTGAGTTTCTGCAGGTGGTGGAAGAAGAAGAAAAACGCTGATTATGGAGCCAGAGAGCGGCTCTGGATCCTGATCAATTAGGGCCCCTTATCCCAAGATCATAACTTAATTATACTGTTGTCTTGAGATCATCACTCAATTATCTTGAGATAACAAAAGGTATTAGATTACTTTTTTGGAGGCTGTTATCACAAGATATCAGTTTCTGTAAAGAACATTGTTTCTTGGTTCTTGTGAGCAAGCATCGCAGGCGTCCCATTATGTTGGGTTTACACTCATGTGGAGTTTGTGGCCTCTTCAAGTCCGTTTCATGACTGAGAAGAGAAGGGAGGATTAAGGAAGTAGCATTCACGAATTGTTACCATTACAAGTGCCATTTGTTGTCTCAAGACAGTGGGGTAATGAAATAGTGTTTAGAATAACGGTGTCACATTATATAAATACGAGTGTCACAAAACAGAGTTTGAAATAATTAAGTCATGATCCGGAGAAAACTTCGCAATGTGGTCTTAATGTAGGGAAACACGAGCACATGTGATTTACAGGACTGACTGGTGTTGTGCACAGAGCAAATTTACAAGAGCAAGAACAAGTGTTTTCTTCCAGTGATTTACAATATATTGATTATTTCTATAGCAGGTGTTTTATTTCTACATAAATAGTTCCTACCTGTGACTCGTCAACATAAACTCTGTTTCCATGGTGACTGAAGCAGCTGTAGAGTGTCCCGTTGTTGTGGAGGAAACTCTCAAAATCCAGAGACACTTCTTCACCTTCTGCCACCGTTTCCTGACAGCACAGTTTACAGCACAGGAATTAATATAAAACCAAGGACTTAACTTTGTTCAACAACAGCGGGCGGTAAAAAGTGGGCGGTGTGTAGAACCGTCACAGAATTCTAGTAGGAAAGTTACATAAATATAAAAACATAATATAGAGTTTGGAAAAATAGACTGGATTCTCGTCCTTGTAGTTATTGTGATCGTCTTCAAAAGCTGGTGCAGAGATATCAAATGTTGTACCATGCTAGCTGACATGATGATCAGTTTTCAGAAGGCTAAAAGATGATAAGAGCAAAAAAAAAATGTTTGAACTTATGTATCTTACAGCATGTTTTGATCAGCTGGACCAGATTTCATCAGGAGACATTTGAAAGTGTTCGTTTTCAAATGAAACCACAGCCATGAGTCGCCTCCACACAGCCGGAGTTATGAGCTGATATGTTTTCATGTTTTCAAAGTATTACACATATTAATATTCACAGTAACTGTTACTGTTGACATATTACTGCCCACTTTCCAAGCATCTATTCTATATTGAGTTTGTTTATTATAATATACAGCTGTTATTTTTTAAATAGCAGACAAAACAGATGCACTTTTATTAGCAAAGAAGGCAGATATATCAAATTTAGTATGTGCACACATATTTAAATTGTATTCTTCAAATGTTTGATTAATTTTGTATCATTTTTGATACATTTTTAATACTGTGGATATTTCAAAAAGAAGAGAACCCAAATACTAAATTCTCTGTATTTTGTAAATCTGTATTAAACAGAAAATACTGTAAATTTTGCATTTCTATGTAAATGAAAAAGTCGATTCTTTCTGTTTGTGATATTCATAATAGATACTAATATTAATATTGGATTACATGCTTACATGACAGTTGTAATAGATAGTAATATAATCAGTCATGTCAAGATAACATGACTGATTCATTATTGACGTTTGAGTGAATATTTTAAAAAGCTGCTCACAGTAACTGGAGCTGGATTCAGGACAGTTTGTGTCGTTTCTTCTTCTCTCTGCTTTGTCTTTAAAGACTGGATATCCACAGTGTGACTTTCAGGCTTTGCTGCGTCCTCGTCCGCCTGAAAACACACCAGAAACAACATTTTAGAGAAGAACGTCACTGATTTTCAACCAAGACCAAGTATTCAGATCTTTTACTTTAGTTAAAGTAGTAATACCACAGTGTAAAAATACTGTAAAAGTAAAGTCACTTAAGTACAAAAGTGTTGGAATCAAACTTTACTTAAAGTACCAAAAGTAAAAGTTGCAGCTGTAAAGGTGGAGCTCATTTAATTACTTCATATACTGCTGCGTAGCTTAATCTATAATAACAGATCATTTATTAGTTGATTTACATTTTGTATTAATAATCTGAATCTACAAAGTAACCAGTAACTAATGTTGTCAAATAAATGTAGTGCAGTAAAAAGTACATTTCCCTTTGAAGTGGAGTGGAAGTATAAAGTAGCATAAAATGGAAGTACAAGTACCTCAAAATTGTACTTAAGTACAGTACTTGAGTAAAAGTAGTCTATGAAACTTCTATCCCATCATTTACAGAAGGATCCTGCAGAGCTCACGTCCTTCTCCATGCTGCACATTGAATGTTTAAACATTTACCTGCAGGGTGGCGTCGCTCCATCCCACAGGTGTGGCGAGCCGGCCGGGTTCAGGCTCAGCCTCCCCGGCTTCCAGCCTCTCCGGCCGGGATCCTTCACCGGCGGACGCTCCGCTGCCCATCCCGACACCCGCAGACAGACACAGGTGCAATCCGACTCACCTGTCCGCGTGATAGAAGCTGTGTTATGTCACAGCTCAGGAGCTGGATGTTACCGAAATAAAGTTTTAGATTTTATAAATAAATAAA
>VMKM01003793.1:0-28848 GCA_008360985.2 Macquaria ambigua | reverse complement strand
CACCCTACTTCTCTATAATCAGAATTGTTCACACCTCTCACACTATACTCACACAGTGACACAGGTGTTACAGTAGGTAGGCTGCCATCAGCACATTTACCAGTTTAGGCATCTGGCTGCAGTCAGTACAAAAGGAGAGAAAATGTTTTAGTCCTGGAACAGTATCATTACAAGCCTCCAGAATGTAATAAGTGCTGAGGTTAGAGACAGATAATAAAGATATAATGCTGTGGCTGCAGGGTTATCATATAAGATATAATGCTGTGGCTGCAGGGTTATCATATAAGAGAGGTGTGTTAGGAAAATAAATAAAAACAACAGCTAAGGGGAGAGATAAAGGGAAATAAAAGCATGTGAGTTACCTTCATAACCATAATTTCGTGTTTCCAAAGAATTTGCTCAGCCAATGGATCACCCTGCAGGCTGTTTCTAATGCTTTCATCAGCTTATTTAGGTTTAAGTACTCACACAGGAAAAAAAAAGACAGAATACAAAGTTCAGTGAGAGCAAAGGGTTGAATTCTGGTATAGTGCATGTGCACAGGAAACAAAAACTGATTCTGTTTAACTATCTTAGCCTTAGCTGCTGACAGTATTTATATTTTTCCACTGCTGCAAGATGTCGCAACCACAAACGAATACATACAGAGACTCAGCTTTTTAAGATTATGTTCGCAAAACATTCACACAGTTCCAGTTCTGTAAAATTGTTCTAGATGCCAAATAGCCAGTTACTTTAGTTCAGCTGCCAGTAACTCAACTGGTTGTAGCTTAAGCATAAGCCATTACGCTGCCGGTGTGGACAGCTGCATTGATTAACACCGAGGCAAATCTACTCTGTCAGATGACAGACGACTAAAAAATGCATCTGTTGTAGACAGCCCAAAAGGTTTATTGTCGAAAATAGGTTTAAGGAACACACACCAATCGCAAGGCAAAATATTGAATATTCATTAAGTATTTCTGAAAATGTGTGATCCATCTTGTTTAGAGAATGCTGAAAAGGAACATCAAAAACTCATTTTTTGCTTCTCTAAAGAACTGGTTCAAAGATTACATTGCTAATACTACTACTTCCAAAGTCACCTTCCCAGCTATAAGCCATGAGCTGCAACCAGTATGGCACTAAACTGACTCAGTCAGGATTCAAATTACAGTCTTGCCATAATTCAGTATTTTCAGTACTTTCCTTTGAGGATTTCATGCAGTTCCTGTTAAAAACTCCTGCTTCTGTGTCCCTTCAGGTACAGTTCTGAATGGAGATTAACTAGGGGAGCTGCTGGATGGGCCAACCTGCCGAGGAACAAACGATTCTGACGACACGCACTGCCAAGAAGCCCTGCTCTCCTCTCTGACTCCCTTCCCGACCCTCCTCCACGCCCCCATAATATGGGCACCAGTTGCCGGTGCTAAACTGTCCTGCAGGCTACCCCATTGTCACCATTTCTACCTTTTACATGTACAGTAACTTGTCGAAGCATAACGTACTGTGTATTTCTTCTACAGGAGATGTGTAGGTTATCTGTACATAAATGCCATTTTTTTAATATATACACACATCTATGTATAAAAAAATGTCCCTGCCACCTCATTTAGTGGACCATAGATTAATATATGCTGCTCTTCAAACTGTCTCCATATTACCCCACCCCTCTAGATCATTTTGTACATATGGTTTTATTTTTTCATTGTGCTGCTGATGATGAAGAACCTGTGCTGCACCGCAGAGAGAGGAAGAGACTGGATGTTGTGTGAAAACCTGCCCTCTAGTGGTGTACAAAAACCACTCGAGCCCCATTTCTGGCACAGACAAACTTCATTATCCTTTCTCATGGACTCGCTGTCATAATAGGAGCATTTTAAGAGGACACGTCGACGCACTGGAACGACATGACAAGCACTTTGATACAACAGCATCAACTCAACGGACTATTCAGTAGCCAAGGACAAAACAAGAGGCGGCATTGCTCTCCGAAGTTGCACAAAACTACTTCTCAGAACAAAAAAGCAGGATGCCATACATAGAACCTGTCACTTGTTGTACTGTATGTTTTGTCAGGCGATACATTAATACAAAGGACAACTACACACACAGCCGAGCTGGCCTTCTCCCCCACCCCTCAGACACTATGTTAACAGGACACAGGAAATAACTGAAAGACAGACTGCTTTAGCTCATAGTGTGCGTAGAGTGTATATGACCATGTTGAAGTGAGGTGACTTTTAAACACAAAAACCTGTTGCTTGCTGTGACTTACATCGGTGTAACTGTTAACTCTTTGTTTCTGTCGGAGTTTCCAGGGTAACCTATTGTACAGCCCTGTTATCTGTCTTTTAGTTATTTCTGGTGGACGACGCAAACAAGTCTTACGCTTTTAATTTGTTTTTACATCTTCAATTTGCACGAACAATGAATCATTTTATTTTGTGTCCATTTTTTTATTTATTCTTGTACTTTGGTCAAAACTAAGTGGTGAGCAAGCAAATTTTCATTGTCAATAAAAAAAACTGTCAGTGAATGACTTGTTCTTCATTCATAATTCAAAATGTTTATGGCTCAAGCGTCATTTTTTTAAACAGTCGCCGTACCTTGCCTCTGTCTATTAATTATGAATGTGCAAAGCTGTACAGTTTCACATTATTCAGATTACATACAAATAGACTGTACTGTACAAATGGAAACCCTGCTTCATGGATTTGGCACAATTCATATAACTGACGTCTACTTTCAGATCGACTTAAAAAAAGAATAATAATCCTTCATTTTACTTCTACTTTTAGTTCACATTTGCAGCACCCAGTGCACGGCTTGTGTTGCCAGAATTTGTCCAACCTCAGTTTCCTTTGTCATCCGACAGCTTTCAGGCTCCACGAGGTCTCAGGGCTTTTTCTACCTGCCTCTCGATGTCTTTGAACACTGCTGGGTCCTCGATGGTTGGAGTGATCTGAGGGGGGAAATAGTTCCTTTGTAACTCTACTGACAAAGTTAACACAAAGCTCGTTTAAAAACAATAAAAACTGTAGCTAATTACTACCTAATTAAAGCAATTAATTGAATGATTAGCAAAGTCAGTTATGTTTACATGATGATTGTTCTCTGTACAATGCAAAGACACTTTTAAAGTCTTTAAAGGCTATATTAAGAAGTACTGTTTTCTCAGGTTGTCATCCACTTCTCTCTTGAGGCCTTTAGCACCTGATCAGCAGAAAACTGAGTCAGTAACTATAAAGAGATGAAATCCCAAATGAGCCCTCAGTTCTATTTAATGAGTGCAGGGCCTGCTAATGCACCATCATTACTCAAGTTCTGAATTGCAAAATGAGCTTTAGTGTCTCCTGAGCGGCTGTAAATCTTTGCACAGGGGACCCCAAAAAAAAAAAAAACAAATAACACGTACGAACAATATTTCCCCTCAGCGATTTTATCCTGCAGTACTTAACTTTTAAAAAACTATTGGGGATGGGAATAACGCAACAAATATTTCCCTAAAAGTTGTGTCATACCTTGTAGGGCTTGCCATTGACCAGGTTGGCTAAAGAGGAGCGAGGGATCTTGCCAGAGCGCGTCTTCGGCAACGCTCGGACAAAAAGCACTTTCCTAAAGGCAGCAACTGGTCCAATGGTGTTTCTCACAAGCTTCACCATCTCATTTATGATCTCTTCATTTTTCTGCACACCTGAGACACACAGCACATGATGCAAACAAGCACATGTAGTTTTAATGCCACCTGGAATTTAATTTTGGTTATGGTCTCAATTTTGTGAGCAACTTATCCTATATCATGAAGGTAAACGAGGATGACATCACCAAAAAGGAGAGGAAAAGTGTGACACCGAAGGACTCATAATGAGTGGAGTTCTATATTACTTCAGTTAATGATACACTATACATCCGTCATGCCTCACCGTTTTTCAGCACACACAGGGCCAAGGGAACAACACCCTTCAAAGTGTCCTCTAGACCCACCACAGCACAGTCTCCCACTGCAGGGTGCTGCAGCACTGACTGCAAAACACACACATACACATACCTGATAATACCACAAATACAAGCTAGGGAAAACCCTTTGTGTCACCTCCTCTGTAATCGTTCTCCTACCTCCTCCAGTGCTCCAGCAGACAGCCTGTGGCCTGCCACATTGATGACATCATCAGAGCGGGACATGATGTAAAGGAAACCCTCCTCATCCACAAAACCTGCATCCATGGTGTCATAGTAACCCTGATGGTGGAACAGAAAGGAATGATTACATTATGTTCCAGCATAATGTGGCATTTGGAGCAAGTCAGAAGAGGCTCTTTCACTCTAACCACAGAAAATCCTTATACATTTTAATTTCAGTCTTCAGTATAAACATTTCATTAGAGGTTGTTTTTGGATTTATCTGAATTATTCAATTTCTTCATTCAAACCTCTCAATGCCAGGAAAAAGCCAAGTGGCTCTGTAATGAAAGATTTCAACACTAGAGGGCCACATTTTACCACATACTTATCACTACCCTCTCAACCACATTATTACTCCAGTGTGTTTAAAATTAATGTTTTTCTCTCATTGTTCTTTTATTAAATCAGACAGCTGTGAAAATTATTCCATGTCCAATAAACATCTTCAGAATGTGAGGAAACAATGACACATCTTACTGGGAACTTAGTGAAGTAGAGCTCCTTGAACAGATTGTGGTTCTGCCACAGTGACAATGCTGCACCAGGTGGTAAAGGTAGTCTGAAGAGAAAAGTATGTAAAAATTAAGTGCAGTTCCATTCCAATATTTCTCTTTAAAGCTTTGCTTCTGTCATAAAAGTACAAAAAAAATAATGTCTAGTCTACAAGACGTTTCAAAAATTAGATTAAGACATTAAGTGACACTTTCAATATGTAAATTACTATCTAGTTGAATGTCTCTTAAGGTTTGAATCAATTTAAATGAGGACAATGAGCATTAAGAGCAGTCTATCAGATTTTACTCAATAAAGCCATAACGATGCATGAAGATGGATAACAGTCTAGACACACAGCCATGCTCTGCTAGACTTCACCTCGCCACACACACACACACACACACACACACACGGCAGATAGGAGAGCTCAGTCTCCCAGTCTTTGTTTATCCAGGGACTACCAGTAATCCCGCTTCTTGACCAGTGACTTGACCAAGATGATCCCATTTCCCAAGTTTGAACCCTAAACGTGCCACTGCATAGATTAATTTCACTACAAGGATAATATTCAAACACACTAAAAATCTTATTACTGATACTGAAAGGGGATGATAAAAAGCATCCTTTCTGCTGTTTATGACTGCAGCAAAATCTACACACACTCTTCCATTATCATTTGAGCCAAAAGAGCAACTAATGTATGAGTTTGGCTGGCAGCTTTTTATTTTAGGAGTCTGTCACACTGGTGAGCGCTTCATATGCACAAAAAGCTACACTTGAAACAGATGTATAACAAAAGCAACAGAATATAATTACAAAATAATTTATATGTATACTTCTTTTGACTTGACATTATAACACACCGTGCTTAGAAGCCATAACACATTACAACAACTTCACTCTCTGTAAATATTGAATAGGATTTTAAGAAGCTGTGGATATAGCTTTTGATCAAACAACGGGGCTGGCACAGACTCTCTGGCTGCTAGAAGGAAGAACAGTAACACAGCTGTTCTCGTCTGTTTACAGCTCTACCTGTCGTCATCCCTGGATGCACTGTACATGTGAATTCCTTGGAAATCCCCCTTGTTGGCACCGAGTCAACACCGGCAGTTACCAAGAACAGGGAAATGGAGTTGGAGAGTGATAACAGATAGGTGGCAGGCTGGAAGATAAGGCAGCACAAAGGGCTGCTGGAGCTTCTGATGAAGTCAACTTTGCACAGGCAGCTCTCTTACATTAACAGACACACGTTTCATTCTCCAACCCTGGCAACAGACAGCAGTGAGCTTCTTTGGAGTCAGATACAAGCTGCCCAAGAGTGAATTATGAAGATTAATGACCAAAAGATTGGAGTTTAAATTTGATTAGCGTGCACAAAATGCTTTTATGTCACACATGCGCGTGCGAGTGACAGAAGAAAGGTAAAGCAATGAGTGATCTGCTCAAATAACCGCTCAGCTTACCTCACCACGATATTTCCCAGGGTTCTTGGCTTCACCTCCTGCATGTCATCATCGATCACTGTGACTAGTGGAAAGGGAAGAGCACGCAATTCATATTCAGAGGCGGTGTATCACCCACTGGCAAACTGGAAGAGCAAAAGATATTAAATACTCTGCAGGGAATTACAAGTAGTTGCTAAGTTTTATCCATTTCTGTTTTGGTTCATCTGTATCTGTAATTGAGGGGCAGCAATTTTGACTTAATACATTAAAATAATGACCGGCAAGTACAATTAAATTACACATACATACACATACAAAAAATGAATAGACAGGAAAAGTTGGTTTGCGTTTTGTGTGTGTGGATCGACAGTTCTGACTCTTACCGTTGTAACCTGGAACAGGTTTGCCAGCCTGACCTGCGGGTGGCGTGAGTGAGTTCCCCAGACCAATACATGAGGAGGTGATGGCTGAGCCGGTTTCTGATGAGAGAGACACAGAAAAAGAGGTACATGAAGGCTCTGGATCTGTGGTACAATGCCACAGTTTTGACACCGTAGTTTTCTGGCTTTTCTGCTCTCAATGCAAATGTTAAACCTTCTAATGGTGGGCTGATCAAAAGAGCCTGTGTGGTAATGGTTTGCGTTGCTTCTGTGAGCAGCATTAACCTACATAATACAAAACTATGACAGCTCCTATGGGCTCTCCCTGACTCCCGCCATCCCACTGTGCTCCACTTACAGCAAAGACTGTTTATCAGCCCTACTAGCCCACCCAGAGAATGAATAACAGAATCGATGCAGCTCAGTGAGCAAGATTACATAAGAAATCACACAGCAGCAGACCAGCCTAAGATCAGCATCTGTCTTCTATGCTAAACAGAAATTTGAAAACATTGTCTGTGAAGAAACACTCCTACTTTTCAGTCACTGGGTGTTCGTCTGTTTCTTGGCGTGAATACAAGAACAAAGAAGCAGCTGAATGCTTCCATCTGTCTGTCATGTTTTCCTTTTCCCAGGCAAAGAGTTTTATGTAACTCAGCTGATGTCTCAACCAACATTCACACAACAGGTGACAGACAACACCAAACAACCTTCTACACAATGATATCCGTTGTTTTTCTACTACATATTTACATAATCTGACTGGTACATCTGCCTGTTTGTGCAAACAGCATGAAAAAGTAAAGTGGAAGATTAATCTTACAGACAGGACTGAGAGCATAACTGGCTGTTCAATTAAACATTACATCAGACATGTGACCACATTTCAGAAGCCCTTTGGCTTCTTGACACTAATACAGTTATAAACAAGAGGGAGCTAGATTACCTAATGTGCTGCCATTTTTCTTTACTAACATGCAAATTTATGCACAAGCTGTTCCAAAAGGTAATCAGATCATCTACCCTATAGGGAATGCATGCTGTGTAAATATGATGTTTCTGTCATGTATTGTTCTTGAGTTATTGTGGCCGCCAGTGTCATGGCATTTTCCCCTGTTAAAATGCAAATTTATGCAGCAAGGTGCACTAAAACCAAATCAGATCAGTTATTGCACTGAGGGGGGAAGTAAACAGTTTCAATCATGTATTCTTCTAAAATATGCAGCCAGTGGCAGTGCTGATGGCAGAAGCGACTTGTCTTCTGAGGGGGCAAAGGCCAATGGCAAAACATCCAAGCTAGCCGGCCAGCTATGCAAATGACAGCTCAGTCAATACAACAGTGATGTGCAAAAAGGCATCTTAGACTCCTCATTAAAGCTTCAGGGAAAGCTACAGCAGCAGAGGACTTCACCAGGGTTACACGCCTGTCAGCTACAAACAGAAAGACTGGGCTGCAGTGAGAAACTAGCCGCCAAAATTACTCGAAAACAAAGGGACTAAATGTTACATCTAGAGTTAAAAGGTGCCCTGTGGAGTTTTCCAGTTAACAAAGTTTCTGTTTACATTCAGTGTCACTCATCAATATGCATTGTCTGTATCCTTAAGGTCCAACAAACACGTTGAATGCATTTCCTTCCTTATGAAACATTTGCAAACCTGCATTGTTTACATCCATGTTTCTTGCTGTTGATCAGTGGAATAGTGTGAACCACTGGCAGGAACGTCCTTGTGCATGTGTACGAGAACAAACAAAATGGGTACCAACTCATAAAAACATTGACGCTACTTGCGTAGCAACATGCTGAATGCAGTGTCAGAATTTGGGATAAGGAACATGAATCAATGACATCCCAACAGAGCTCTCTGGGGAAAAGGAGGAGCAGGATGTTCAGATCATGAAGTACCTCTAAGGTAAGATCATAGGGAACTATGGGACATGAGGCCAACATGGACCAAGACAAAATCATCTCCAGCATCTTGTTAAGGTTCAGTCAAATCAATCAAAGTGGATTTAAACTCCCTCTTCCATCTACTACTAATCAAACAAGAGCAAACGGCTTCAGACCCGCTTCCAACTTCAGCACAGCAGGCTTCAAAGACATGAGCTCAGGGGCAGGAGGTTGCTGTTGGTTGAGGAAGGGATTAAGTTATCAAATGAAGAGAGGGGAGAGGGGGGTTCTAGAGTTGAACACATTATCCAACCACAGTGCCCTCTGAACTGGCAACCACGTACGCCTCATTCATCAGTGGCAGGTTAGCCACTCCCTGCAGGGTTCAAAGGCCATCACTGTCAGCAGACACAGCAAGATTTTTTATGCCTTCAGGGGGGCATTTAGTCCTGCCAAACTGTTCATAGAGCAGGGTCACGACAGAGTGATGACACACCCCCTGTTGACCAATCATGCCCTTTGCTTTCCTCTCAGGTGTGTAGCAACACACTACTCCTCACACTGCAACATTTATGGCCATCATACAATCCAAATGGAACTAGAGCAAAGGGGAAGTATTGTAACTTGTAAGAAAACAGAAACTAATTCATGATTTCAAGGTCATTATTGATGTTTTTGGATACTGATAATCAGTATTTTGTAAAAAAACAAAAGGCTCTTTTTTGTGCAAAATTAAAAAGTAAATTAATATAATTACATATTAATATAAAGTTACATGATAAATAGCTAATCAAACCCCATCATGGACCTAGACGACATCATCTTATCCACTTTAAATAACGGGCCAATATTAGCAAACCGATAAATCGGTCTGACCCTGAAGGACCCCATAAGGGTCCTTTAAAAAGCTCCACTGAATCGCACGTCGATTAGGGCTCAACACAACCAGTGAACCGTGTCAGCGTGAGTGGAGTGTTTAAACTTGACCATTTACAGCAGGAGCCAGGGCTCGCTGGCGGCGGTTCAGGCCCAGCGAGTAAATTCAAAACCCAAATGAAAAAAGACAATATAATTGGACCTTGACATTTTACAAGGCATACAGAAGGCAGTGAACTGGCTGTGCAGCTTTCAGGCATGAAATCAAAGCTTTACAAAGCAAAGACAGCTCAATGATAATTAGTTGCATCACTAAAACATTTTGTCCTCACATTTACATGAACGATGGTAAGCTGACAAGAACAGAACTCAGTTTCTAAAGGCTGACCTTGGCAATGATTACCAAAAACTCTTAAGGTTCCTTCTTCAGCCCATAATATTTAGGCATAATAGAGCGTTACATAACAGTTGTTGTCCACTTACATTCTTACTACCCGTGGCTCAGAGAGGACAGATTCAAAAATGATTAAAACATCTCAAACACTTCACTTACCTGGAAACATTTTTGACAGTCTGGCATTTTGAAAGGTTTATCAACATGCTACAGGGGTCTGCAGCAAATTGAGGAAGAGTTTCATTCTATATTACTTGAATAAAAAGACATTATCTCTGTTGATGTAGAAACATGACTATTGACACCCGTAGCACTATGATAACTGAACAGTATCTACCATGAAAATCCATGAAAATGTCGCTATTTAAGGGTCAAGATGAAAACTTCCTTGAGGTGAAACAGACTTCCGCTGCTACTATTCTGAATCTGGTCACATTGTGCCGAGAAGATTAAATATGCTGGGTAAGAAAGGCAGGAAGCACAGGCTGAGACAGGTGAGTGAACACTAGAGGGGAGGGAAAAGGAGTGAAAACATCGTCTGTGGGCTTGAGTCGATCACACACACACACACACACACACACACACACACTGTCTGCTTGTCTGACTGACTGGCGGACAGTCTTTGGCGCACACACACACACACACACACACACACACACACACGAACGAACACATCGGTATCAGTCTTCCTCTACTCCCACCTCTGTCTTTTCCTTTTCTTTCGCTCCTTCTCGCTCCCTCATGCTCTCTTTGCCTCTGTACACAAACAAATCAATCTTCCTTCGACCTGTTGGACATGAGCTTGGCCAGTGAGAGGCATTTTGAGTGTGATGAATGGGTTGAGGAAAGGGGGGCTTGTTGAAAGATGCGCATTGGAAGAGCGGGATGGCCAATACTGTGGAGCCTTCTCAGCTGCGAAGCTGCTATCGAACAGCCATGCTCATTACTAGTAGCTTGAGGGGGGACTGCTGTTCAGGAAAAACCGAGACAGCTATCTGATCCTCCACTCTCTTTTCTCTGTATCTCCTCAAGCACCCCACTTCTTTCTAAAACAGATGAAATAACTGTCTTCCCCTCACACAATGCAACCCTGCCCTTCCACTCCTGCACAGAGACACGTGTTGAACATAGGGTCGATCGGAGACATCGGCCACAGAGTGAGAATGGGCTTGACCAGGTTCAGAATATGAAACCTGAAAGAGGAGGAGTGAGACGCACAGTCGTAACTCCGATGCAAGCTTTTTGCATTGATACAATGTGAGCTGAAACGCTGATTCACAGAGTTAAAAATAAAAAGATTGCATCAGAGTTATGAGTGTGCCTCATTATCCTCCTTTTACAGATGTCTACCTGCGAACCAACACCTCACTAGAATACGTGTTTGTTTCCCTTCAGTTCTTCAGAATCTGGAAAGTGGCAATGGTACAGCTCAGGTATGCTATACAACTATACACATGAATCAATACAGCAGCAATACACAGTATCATTATTAAACAAAAAAGGGACAATAAAACCAAAATTCAGATGATAGCTCTAACGCAGTGCAGTCAGTAAGTGTTTTGACCTTCACACATTAACTCCATTATCCTGGATTTGAAACCAATCAATGACTATGATTGGTGACTTTTAGCTTTAATTTGTAACACTACCCAATATGGATGTGAACACTATTAAAGCTGCCATAATCAATATTTTCATATTAACAATGGATCAAATGACTATGTGTAACGTCAAAGTGGTCGCTCGTAGAATTATCACCCGACTCTGCAGTTCTCCGGAGTTGTACAGCCCCCAACTTTACTGTTCAGGTTCAGTTTCACCGCTCTCAGCAACCTCGTTTCCAGCAGCAGTGGGGAGCCGCTTTTAGCAAGAAAACTCTCAGTACACTACCTTCCAAACAGCAGGCAGACAAAGTTAACGTGAGTGAACATAGTGGAGGATTTAGCTGCTAGAGAGCCAGATATTTCCCTCAGGAGTTTGGTGGGGGCCAAAACAGACTAAAAGGAGAGTGAACATTGGACTCATCTTCACCAGTTGGCCAGAAACACAACTCAGGCAACTGTTTGCTGACAAGTTCGCCACGGGCCTGCAGCAGCCTGGATTCAATTCCAGCCTGGGCCCTTTGCTGCATGTCATGCCCTCTGTCTCTCTCTCCCGCCTTTCCTGTCTCTCTTCAGCAGTCACTATCTAATAAAAAATGCCAGAAAAAATAATCTTAAAAAAAGAAGAAAAAAAGTGTGTAAAATCTGCTTCGAAGGCAGCCACTTAACTGGCTGACTTTTACTTTTGAATGTAGCTGCTCCATTGAAACATTTAAATTAGGTGTCGGGTGAATGGTGTTGCTTGCACCTGCTGCCTGATGGCAGTTGTGTACATCCTTCTGATAATTGGGCTTCTGTATTAATGTTCACCTTGGATAACAACACAAATGCAAAGTACAAACAAAAGTTAGAAATGGCATTGAGTTCTTTAGCTCGTCACAGAGACATTTTGGTTCTTGGAAGGTCAGTGGTGAAACCAACTCTTACCTACAGTAGCCAGTATAACACACAAACAAACCGCACATGTCTCTTAATGTGTAATGCGTAAACAACAACCCTGTCAGAAATAGCCGAGGGGGTGCTTTCTGTACATCATACATTATGCACAGCAGTGCTCGTGGTTGTCTTGGTGATGTGTGGTTGCTGCGGTAACTCGGTCAGGAGCTAAACAAGATAGTCGACCCAAAGTCATTCAAAAAGACGGTGTGGCCTAGGAAGATGAGAGGATGAGAACAGAGAGAGAGAGAGAATAGATAGCAAGCTGCTTGGCCTCACTCTGAAATCTAAAGTTTTTTTTCTTTTTTTGACATTGTTTTTTCACAATACATGATTCAATTTACTTGCTTCAGACAAAACCAAGAATCTACCTCATAAAATGGTAGAGAACAGGAACCACGATGAACATTTAATATAGGAAATCAATACTTTTGCAGCATACTACAGAAATACACACACTAATACAGAATATATCTAGCTTTAAGACAGGTGTGCATGGTGTGTTATTTTCCTGCTTTTTCTCTGAGAATTTTTCTACAAACCTGTGGGATTAGTTCTGCTAGGAGTCTGTTGTAAACAGTACAACTTAAACAGCTCCGACTAAGACCATCAATGGCAGTCTGCTGAGAACACAAGAAGAAACCAAAGGGTTGGTTAGCCAAGCCTTTCTGATTGGGCTGAATGTTAAAATGAAGAAAACTAACAAGTGAAGAAAAGTTGAGAGAGAAGAGCGAAAGTAAAATGTGTGGGGAATCACAGTAGGTTGCGGCGACGGCAAAAGGTTGGTGATGCCACCCACCAAAGACAGACATGAAAGAAAGATGAGCAATCACGCACACATCCAATGAGCTCTCCCATTTACAACTCGGACTCTTCAAGGGATAATTTCATTCCATCAGCTAAAAACATTGCCTCCCTTATCACTGACAGCTCGGCTCATTTGCTCAGAGCTAAGTTTATGCATACAAATTCACTACTTAACTTGCTAATGAAAGACCCCCGTCCTGTGCCTTAGAAATCTCAGCAGACAAACGCTACAATGACTTGGAATGAATGCCAGACGAATTCCTAGGTTAGAAAGACTGATGACAGCAGCCACCCCAGTAAACAACGAGGTAACACAAACGTGGCACCTCGGCTCTCAGAGATGTAATTACAGGAACCACGACATCTGCGCTACCGTCTCTGCAGTAATGTAATGAGACCAAGTAAGCGACAGCAGCTTTTTGGAGGTTGGTGTTGAATGACATGGAGGCACAAAGCCAAGGCTCCCACGCATCTCCCAAAGGTGGGCAACAGAGCACAAGGGTGACATGACTCAGGAACAATTCTACTGATTTGTTTTTTTGTTTTGTTTTTTAAAGGAGAAGCTGAGGGACCGGTCTGTGTGGAGAAATGTGGTGGGAAAGAATACCAATAAGGTGAGGGAAAAATTGGTGGCTCATAATTGTAGTTTATACATTTAAGACAGCAAATATACACTATAGGTATTATGCTAAAATGTTTACTTGTCTATAAAACCATTTATTTATGACTGTCGCTTTGCGTATGGGGGCATTGTCATGTTAAAACATGAAAACTGCTGCCACAAAGTTGGATGCAATCTTTCATCTAAAGTATCATTGTATGCTGTAGATTAAGATTTTCCTTAATTGGGACTGAGCTCAAACCACATTCAGCCCCAGACCGAAAGTACACAAAGAACACAGGGTGTCCACATACTTTTGGCCTTATATTGCAGTTTACTACCCACAAATGTTAGTGTTCCAACTGTACAAGTAAAAAATGCAGGATTAGTTTGCTTACTTGTTTCTTTCTCAGGCTGAAGATCAGTTTTATATTGATCAAAATGGCAAATCATATATATAAAATATGAGTACAGAAGAAGCAACTACTGTGTTTACAAATGTAAGTGACATTTTAGTAAAACCACAGGTTTCACAGCCTTAAGAGTTGAGCTTCAACAAGGAGACATCTAACAACACACAGGATTTAAAGTTATAATGAGAATTCACACTTTTTATAAGAATACTTTGAGCATAAATACAGCGCAAATTATTGTAGATTTTTGTAGATAGCTGGTTCTTAAATAATCAGAATTCAATCATGACGGCCAGAGTGCAAGTATTGAACAAAACCTGGCTTGTTCACCATTTAATTATAGGGATGGTCATGTAAATACAAAAACTAAACCTTTAATCAGTTAATTTGCATTATTTTCTCTATCAACGTAGCCCCACAGACTCAGGCATGAAAGGGTTACAACCACTATGTTTATAAGCTGACCACTGAGAAGCTTTTTGTGAAAAGATATTCTGCAGGTGATGGTATATTCAGATTTAAAATCAGCATTGCAGAGGTAATAATCCTTTTGTGCTTTTTGGTTTCAGGTTAAGGTTTCTTATTAACCTCTGATCCAGTGTATTGCTGTGTATGTGCTGAGTTAGTGAATGCTGTGCTGTTAAAAGCCTCTGTTTTTCTTCAGTGAGAGGATGGTGTTTTCAAGGAGGCTATAAAACTGCCATTCACAGACCTTCAGAGACTTTTTTCCAGGAGGAGGAAGAGGATGTGTGGAAAACAATCCTGTGCCAGCACTGCATTTGGCAAAGACCAGGGGGAGAAATAGTCAATTCTACAATTTATTTGACAAGACAGGCGCTTTAAGGAGGTCCAGTTCACTTTTAAGATAATTCAATTCTCTGTTCAAAGGCATCTGCTGTCTGTCGCAGAGTCGGAGAAACAAAGACAAACAGAGACATGAACACCTAAAACACTACTGCAAGTCCATCCACCACCACTCACTGGTGAGGCAGTCAAACCCTGCCAACTGGAAACGCACATTTGTTGCCAGGCAACACCAGTGACATCAGCAACCTTCATCATCACCCCCCTCCACCCCCTGCCAATGGCACTTGGTCTTAAAATAGCGCACAGATTATTATCAGGCTTCAAAATGGCAGACATTTTCTCATATGCACATAAGGGGAAGTGAGCTGGGCTGCCGGTGGCTTCAGGTGGATCAAAGGTGACAGACTATGCATGCATGTCGGTCTTGGGTGGGTGGGGGTTAGCGGGTGATTTTATTTGTGCATGTGAAAGAAGCATATAAACACAAACAATATAATAATGACGATAAAGGGGAGAGATGGAGGAGAATGCGCAGGTGAAAAAAATAAAGCAGTGTGGTGTAATGGGACAGGATGAATCAGCACATCAGATGACAGCGGGAGGCTGAGAAATGATTGAGTCCGCTGCACATGGGAATAACGAGCACACAATCGCTTCCACTCTGTATCAGAAAACTAATCTCGCCTGCACCAGCCAAGCGTTCCAGAGTGAAATCTAATCAACGAGCTAAATTGGTCAAATTAGTCGTATTCTCGTCCGTGAGCTTGTTAGCACAATTAAATATTTCCAGGAAAGAATGTGTAAATTTGGTGTTGCATGCAACTGCTGACAAAAAAATGTATGTTTGACAAATACAATGACAGCTGGCGTGATGCAAAGCTATTTGTCTATGTATATGTATTCCACAGAAAATCCCCTGAAAGCCAAGCCTGCTGGCAATATTGTTTTAAATCTAAAAGGACCTGAGACATGCTTCAACCTGTGACTTCTCCTCTGCTGTACGTCATGCTGCCTCTCTCCATGGCACCATCACGGCAAACTGGCTGTTTTGTGTCACCTGACTTTCTCTCATTTTTCCAACCAGGGCCTTGTGCAGATCTAAGGAGAGCTCTGTTAGGAGTGAGTGAGTGCTGCTAGCTCTTTGTGCTGTTTACCAATCAGCAGTGATACACAGTTGGCTGCAAGGTGAGGAGAGCCCGCAGGGGATGGATGGGAAAATTTAATCTTTTCAGCGGTATGCGCCTGGCACAGTTGATGAACTGTTTCCAGTGTAAGGAGATGATGTCAAAGATAATGAATTGGATGATGCATCTTTTAACAGGAGCTGGAAAACACACACTCTGTGTGATAAATAAAGAATTCAACAGTGATGACACAGCAGCTTTACACTGAGGAGCTGGAGAATATACTTCAAAGGTCTGTCAGAGACAGGCGTCTAGGGTAGCAGTTCAAAAGTGTTTTAATCAAAAATCAAATCCAGTGACAAATATTTTATTTCATTTATTATTAATTTAGCCAGGAACCTTCCACTTAAAGTGAGCTGAAATTAAACTGCACGTTTTCAGCTGTCAATGGCACATTCACTGACTCAAAGCTGTAAAAGCTAGAGGAGCAACCCTGATGTACTGTACTACACCTTTTGTCCAAGGACCCTTTTGTCCATTCCTTCAAACAGTAAAACACAATAGATTTGAAAACAGTAAGATTTTCATCTTATTCAGGGATTTGTAATTTCAGTTGGACTTTCCCACTTCCTCTAGGTATTCCTGGTCAAAGTCACAGCAAAGTTTCAACAATAGTTCACCGTAACGCACACTAAAAAAACCCATCAACATTAAAAATCTACATTCAGTATACAGCTGTATATTGTCAGGGATATGATATGTAGATTTGTTAGATGTTTGATCAACAAATCCAGGTATGTTGCTAACCTGTTACCTGAACCCTAGAGGCTCTCTTATTTTCTACTTCAAAAATGTAGTATGCCACTCCGCCCACCTACTCTTCCCATCATTGGAGCCTGTTTTCTCACCATCGATTACGGCTTTCAGCTGCTGAATATTGCATTCCAGGATTACAAGCCGCTGGAAAGATTTATGAGCAGCTGCACTGGTGATTGATTTTGTTCAATTTCTATCTATTTTGCAGGTGACTACAAAGAGCAAAGCCCCGTACAAGTAGAACGACAGATCCATCAATATTTATAGATGAAAACCAAATGTGGGAGAGAGGGACTTAAAAAGACTGTCACAAGTTTGAAAAATGAGTTGGTTCTGAGTTGAAAGCCAGAGGATGCAAACAAACTTTGCTTTTCAGGCATTTTGACTATAATGGGTTTCTCGAGGAGGAGTGCGTCTCTCCTTTCTGGGATAAGTAAACGAGGCTTGAATGCTAAACTACTTGCCATTGACCAAATTGTCTTTTGTTGGAGGGGGGAGATGAAGGAGAGTTGTCAAGGGGCCGACATTGCTAAAAGTTGCTTGATCGATGTGCTGTCTCCAGAGAGATGGTAGAACAGTGTACCGTGACGCTCCAAGCAGGGTGACTCATGAACTCAGTACAAGCAGTATACACTGCATTTACCTTTACTGACATTTGATACCTGTGTGTCAATATAAAAATACGGAGAAATTTAAACTGTTTATATACGCAGCATTATAGAATCACATTGCATGAAGTTTTTGGCAGACATCTGTAGGTTTGTGAAAGTAATCAAGGGGCCCTTGGGCAAGACACTTTTATTGCTTTTATTATCAACAATTCCCCTGAAGAGACTAAAACCAACAATTAATTTATCCTGATATTAAGCAATTTATGTCACCAATTTTTGTAATAGAAGCTCTGGGCACGTTCATAAGCTTTATCAGGCTGGGGCAATACTTGCTAGTATGATAAATTAATTGTCGTTTTTAGTCTCTTCTGGGAAATTGTTAAAAAGATAAAATAACACCTACTGACTGACTGCAGCAGCAATGTGGATGTGAAAAAGCTGTTGCTGGAAAACAAAGGTGAGCTCAGACAGCTTAAGACAAATAAAACCTGAAAAGTTGCTCTGTTCCTTCTGTAACTTCAGAAGGAAATGACAAACTAATGATGATTTAATGAATATGTATAACATGGTGGAGTCTCTTTCACCCACGCATTTGAAGTCAAACTGCCTCAGACACACAAAGAGAAAGCAAGTGAGACGAGGAGTGACCCACTCTACCGTGAAAAAGTGGAGAACACATTTGGATTGCAGCACTGGCCGCCAGCTGCCAGTTATTGAGTTTAGCAGGGGGTGAAGAATCCAATGGGATTTACACATCTAGACAGAAATCAAGAGGGAGCCAGAGGTTTTTCTCCAAACTCAATAAATCACCTGGCTAGGATAGCCACAAAGTGTGACAGGATTTTGTTTGGGTGTGTGTGTGAGGGAGAGAAAAGAAGTGAGATTCAAACTCGACTGGGAAACAAACAACCTTACATTCAAGTAGAATGAAATGTTATCTCACAAACACTGAGCAAGCTACAGAGAGAAAGATGAGAATCAACAGCTCTGTTCAGCACATCCAGGCGAAGTGAAAGTTTAGTAAAGTCCAACCGTCTCCACTGCCAGTCAGACACAATTTGAGATGGAGGTACAGGTAATGGCAATGGGATGTATTGTACATAACGGAGTAAACAACAAAATCACACAGCACCAAAAGGCTTGCAAATGTGATAATCTTGCGTTTACCTGTGTGCATTGCTGCCTATTCTAAACCCTTCACACTCTGCTAATGTGAAGAGTAAATGCAGTAAACCCACAGACCAGACTGAACCTGCAGCTCCTCCCCAAATGAGACCTCACAAAGACAAAAACTGTCGGTGCATGTGGGCAGTCCTCTGTCTCATAAAAGCAAAAACGGCCAAGTGGTAATTCCCAGTGGTAAGCCTAAACATGTCTCATGATCCCTGAATTTACAGTATGTTGTGTTGTGTAGTTGTGGGGTTTAACTTCAACACATGATGGAGAACTAGAACAACGTACCAGATTAATATAATGCCCTGTGGTTCACAACATGTCCAGACTACTAAGAAGAACAAACTCTGGAGTCTATTCCTGGTTTCCATTATATACATCCTGAAGTGTTTTTTTCTTTGTTCCTGATCATATAGAGTGTATTCACCAGTTATTAATGGCTATCTAAGGCAAATACCTGGCAACTATGTGATGTGTTAGGAGCTCAAAATTGGGAAAAAGAAGGCTGGTACTTTTTTGGCAGAATTAGGAAAGGCTAAACTGAAATGGGACAGCCTTGTCGGCCTGTCGGTCTTGAAATGCAGAGTCCAGAGGATGCAGCTTTGAACTGGAATGCAGCATGTATGTGATAGGTCTACAGTAGTGTCAGCAATTTAAACACAAGAGCCTGAATTGATAAATCATATTTCTGCAATACTAAGCTCTTCACACTCCCACTGAGCTTGGGCAGACCAATCAGCCAAGTGGGTTAATCTGCGCTCAGATCAGAGTGTGTTGCCTGTACAAACTCAAGGTCGATGGCTTTCCAACGGTCCAACAACAATATTGATTCCATATTTAACACAGAGATGTTGTCTTGTCCGGCATCGATCCTCCATCTGCGCAGGCAGGATATTACAAAATAAAGAGACATTCAATTGTGCTCTTTCGCTGTCGCTGGTACATTAATCACAGTTCACTAGTACTTGGGGGGACAACAATCCAAGGGGGGGGGGGTTCAAACCACCTATCCAAGAGTTTAACAGGCTCTTACCTATTCAAGAATCATTACAAACCGAGGCCTGAGAAACAATGACGGGAAATCTGGGTATCCGAGATTCCAATTACATATCTTATCATCCAGACCCACAAGAGCAATGTTGTAGAATAGGCCGATTGTGAGGTGAAGAAAATGGAGATTACACACTTTCTAAGAAACCGCAAACTCGCCCTTCCTTGTCTGATGTACGACCACTGGACTGTGAGTTAAGGGCTTGACCTAGCAAGCCTTTAAAATGATGATCGTGACTCAGCCTCTGTGAGCATGACATTAATTTAAAGTGCATTGGTGCAATGTGGAGCTGATACATTGACTGTGTTAACGGAGTTTTTAAAGAGTAAAGAGAAATTTAAAAGAGAAAATGCAAGCCCTTCTGCACCAAGGCTGATTAACTACAAAAAGTATTGTAATCTTCTTTAAGTGAAAATCGACAGAATTCACATACCGTTGGTTAAGTCCGTTTTTTTTTGTTTTTTTTGGGGGGGGGCAAGACAGTAAAGACTCATTATCAAGTAGCCTGACTCAAAGCATGCTTCAGTGGGGAAGCAATTTCAATTTCCGGTCGTGAACTGATGGACAAGGTACCCATGATTGTTTTTCTTTCCTTTATCTCTTAGCTAACCACACAACCTAGTCCTCACATCTCAGCCAGTCACTCAGTGTCTCATATGGGTGCAAAGTCAATTAAACATTAGTGAACTCAATGAAAGGCAATGCCAATCAAACCCCTTGTTTAAATGCAGCTGGTTGAAGAAATGCTCTCTGGGAGTTTTCTCACTTGACTATGGCTGACTATGGGGTGAGGAAATCTGTGGTGGCTTGGCCTCAGGGATGTGCAGACAGAGCAGATGAAACAATGGGATCCAAATAACTGGCGCACATGATGACACGTCACTTTGTGTAATGATCAGTTCACAGAGAAGCTCAGAACTGAGGGGTCTTTAAAGTCATAATTACTGCGGTAGAAGGGGTCCAATCCCCTGGTCTACAATATAAAATAATAGAAGGGATTAATCAAAGAGGGAAGTATGATAAAATGTGCTTTATAATGACAACAGGCTTTTGGGGAATAGAGATTTTCTGGAGTTATGGCTCTTCTCAAGGCCAAATTATTGTCAATGGACTAATAAAATACAGACCACATTTATAGTCGTCTCACACTGATAAGCTTAAGACAAGACTAAGTCTTAAAGATCAAGTCAAATTAAAACATCATATACAGTTCATGCTAATAAAGTACTAGAGGTCCTTGAAATGCTTTCTCAGTATCTATTTCATAAGAACTTAATCCCTAAAGTTTCATCATAGAGTGCTTCTCAACCTACTAAACTGACATAATTAAAACTGCACAAGGCAGCTTCACACATCGCATATGGTAGCAGATAAATGTTTTAACAATTTTGACTTCAACCACCAGAAATCCTGTGACACTAAGTCGTGACCTGCACACTCTGTATGCTGGCCTAGCTGTTATGTGAGGCTTTATACCAAAGAGACAATAGAGGAAGGAGAACAGAACATAATGCTTTCACTGCACAGCTCAGTCTGATATCTAGGAGTCAGTTTTCATTTCGTTTTCAATTTGCTACTTCCTGTCCAATGTGCAACTTTGGGCTAAAAGGGAAAATGTATGGAATCAGATAACACTATACTATATATTTATATCAAAATCTTTCCCAGTGCAGCTTCAAATACAGTGCATCAACAAAGTAAAAAAATCATGGTTCTCCGATTCAGATCTCTCTCTGATTTCTGTCTTTGGAAAGTAGAAACCTTCCTACCAGTCTGCCACCAGTGATCCAGGACAGGAACCCCAAAGCTCCTCTTTGCCCATTCCAGCGTCTCCACATCACAACGCTCTCCTGCCAGGAATAACGACCGCAACCTGCAAGGACACAGAGTACATCTGTCAATCACCTTGAGGAAACCTGACATATCTGCTCTCTCACAGGAATGGTCAAGATAACACAACTGTGTTCACAGGCTCAAACCTGTTTTAAGCATTTAATTGTAGATTTCTGAAGATTTTAATGTAAAAATGTATAACAGACATAATGGGATGCATAGCCTTTTTTCTCTCAAATGAACAGAAATGCACTACTTATCAGAATTTGTCTCAAAGGGCCTACAAGAAATTCTAGCAATTTAGTATGGAGGATGTGCTTCACAGATTTTGGCCATCACTGTGTCTTCAAGCATGCTAATTATATATTATATACTTCACAGCTTATGAGCTTGTGATTTACCTCTTTGCTTTAATTGTTTTGCAAAGTGAAAAACCTATGAAAACTGTGTCTTATCAATTGTGAAAACTGTTAGACGGTCCTACTATAAACTATGGCTGACAACTTCTCTTGAATGGAACTTTGAGCTCATGCAATACCTCTTAAAAGAATATGTTTTTGAACCACAACCAGTTTGCCTTCAAGGTAGCACCCTCCACTTCACTTTCCCTGTGCTTCTACTGTAGCTGTGACCGAGGCATCCTTTCCACTGCCTCCCACAATGTCAAGCAGATAGTTCTCGCCACCTTTGCTGACTAAAGGATCTTTGCGCCCTGCCTATGATGGTTTGCCTCCTTACAGTCACACTTATCAGGACAGTAGAGGTGAATCCTTGTTTGTGTTGAGCATCTACTGCACTGGTCTCTCTAACAGCTCAGTCCTTAGCCTCTTGCTTTACATGTCTTGGCAGAAAACCACTATCACTTTTTCCTTCGTCTTGAAACTTACATGCATTTTGACTCATCTCAAAAAGGTATTTCAAGTTGGATGTTTGTCTTCCAAGAAACAGTCTTGGTAAAACTAAGCTGCTCTTTTTCCCCAGGAAAATGATTCCCTCGATAAGATCTCTCAGTCAGTATTGATGAGACCCTGAATCATGGAGTACCTGGAGATGACAAACTCTTGCAAGGACATCTGAATCTGTCAAAGTTGATCCTCCATTACTAGTCCCTCCTTGTTTAAGCTTTAGTCTGGACAACTGCTACTCCCTGGTTTCATGAAACCCTCCCTCCATGCCCTACAAGTGACCCAAAACACTGCAGTTCTTATCTTCAGCCTCCCTGATTTCTCCCACATCATTTTCTCCCAAACTCCCTCTGATGGCTGCTCATGGCTGCTCGTATCTAATTCACAACACTGCTGGTTGCTCACTTCAAGGCCGTGGAGAGATCTGTAACCCCCCTATAAGTCCAGGCCACAGTGCAGCCGTAGATGCTAGTCCGATCGTTGCATTTTCCCACAAATGACTGCTGGTCATCACTCATCGGTCTCAACCCTCCACAACGGCGAAATGACCTTCCAACTCCAATCAAACATGAAGTCACATTCTATCTTCTGTAACAGAAGAAACATTTTCATCATGTCACTCTCTCCCCACTGAATCATAGCTTTTCCTGCTCTCTCCCTGGGTGATATTTCATTCTCTTTTTCAAGCACTACTCTCTAACTTGATTGTTCTTTGGTCTCAGGAATATTACATAGTCCGTTTTTTCTGGTTTTCAGTAACACTGTGATTGTGGAACATGGGCTACACCACCAAACAAATAGGGAATTCATGTTAGTAAGTAGAACAACATCCAAAATATTCTGCCATTGTTTATCACCACCCAGATGTTGAAGGGGGCCTGAGAGCCTTCAGTTCAGTCAGTTAAGTACCTGTAGTTCAATTTTAAATCTGATTATAACTTTCTGTTGATGTTTTGTGTCCAGTTTTCTTCTTTGTTTGATAAGTGCTGAACAGTTCTGATAAGATCTTGTCATGTCATAAAGATTAAAGAGGACATGGCAAGTAATTATGGGCTCTAAATTTACTTTTATGTTTTATGGTTAACACTAAACATTAACATACTGAAGGTATCATTAAGGTAATGTATCAGGCATTATTTTATAGACATGGAGGCGAAAATTATTTATAATTGATGTTTATAGATTAGTTGACCACCCAAATCAACACAATTTAAACTGATGGCTGCTAATTATGTACACTTTTAAGTTATTAGTTTTTACAGCAGAGTTTTATATGCATCTTTGTGTATTGGCACTATTTATAAGGCAATTTGCCTCCAACCTTGTATTAATGTTGATCAAGAACTTTAAGGTTATTTGACTCATAATAACAGCTATAAGGATAAACAGCTTTAAGTAAATGCCTAGAGTGTATCAAATATAATAGAAGTACGTCAAGGACCATAATGAATGCTCTGGATTAACAATGTGCCATCATTCAGCTGTCAGATAGATTCTCCCCCGCAGGAACTGAGCTAAATAACATGTGGAATAAATGAATGATTGACTCACTGACCTGGCAGTGACCTTATGTTCTAGCTAAACCACATTACACTCTCACTAAAATGCTTCTAGTTATCCAAGGTCAATTCAGTTTAATTTAAGTTTTCTAAGGAGTTCAATGAAAGTACATGTTTGGAGGATTCACACAGACACTGTGACCTCAGTACTGGTGGTGGGAGGGCGATACTGTGGCTGTTGCCCAAGGTCACTAAAGGACTGTGCACTGAGTCAGTAATAGTCTGTGTAAACATCCGTGTTCTGTTTTCAGGAAGAAAAGATCTTAAGAAAAGTCTTTCCTTCCCTTTCTAAGTTCAAGGACAATATATAAAACTTCAATGATAGTGATGTGCGAGTTGTTTCAGATACATGGCATAAAGCTACAAGATTTTATTTTTTCACGTCTCAGCAGCTTGTTTGTTGTTGCCAACCTTGTTCAAATAAAAATGCCTCCTACCATCTTAGATACTGATTTCTCTGCCTAACATTTTGTGTCCACTGATTGAATGGAAGTAAAATAATTATTTATACGTTTAGCAACATGTTTCAAAATAAACGTCTTCACATGCATATAGTATGACAAACAAAGACTTAACTGTTCCACATTTAAACCAACAAATGTACCACCTGGTAAGGTGGCATCCACTCTTTACTGATGCAGTGCTATCAAAAGAACTAAGAAAAGATGTTGATAGTAAAAGCAAATATTCCTCTCAACACTGTCCAATCAGGAGCCACCTTATGTTGACCAATAACAACTATTTATATGCTGGTTTGTAAAGATAAGACCACACTAATCTCTACAGTATGACCTTGCAGTAGGTCAATAAGGAAGAAAACAACATATTCTTGGTGGTTAAGGTTATCCACATGATGGCCTTTTGTCACATGTATTAAGTCTACATTGCTAATATGCTTAAAGCTGATTCTGTGAGGTCAGTGTGACAAAGTTGAAGAATGAGAGACACGGATTTAAGTAAAGGAGAATATAGATGAAGTAGGTGGCAGTAATATTTCCTACACAGATGGAAATTTAATCTCCAAAACTAGTGCATGACCCCAGAATGTCTGTGTGTATGACCTGTTGTGTGCTTTAGTGTTTAGGGCTGCAACTGTACAATATGGAAATGCATCCACAACATGGGACAAGCAGACTAGAGAATGCCCTGGTATATTCTCAGGAGATTATTTTTAATTAAAAGGCAAACAAGGTGCAAACATCCCCAGCTTTAACATGCAGCAAAAAGCACTAGTGACTGGAGTGACTCTTCGTCACTTGTTTATGAGTAAGGCTCTCAGCAGTGAGTTAGTTCTCCCGACTTCAAAACAGTACTGACAGAGTGTCTGCCCCTTTTGTCGTGTTACATTTATGCAGAGCACTGCTGCCATCACAGCTTTAGACAGCCCTGCAGCCAGACTCTCAATGTAGTTTTCACATCCATCCTGACAAGTAATATGGCTCAAGCACATTAATAAGGGTCCAGGGCTATTACAGTTGAGCGGGCTCTAGAGGGAGTAAATGTGTCAATAAACAACAGACAGAGTATTTGAGCTGTGTCAAATTATCGTTTGAGGCCTCTCTAGCATGAAATTATGCGTTTGATAATAAAGCGAACAGAGTTTTCTGAAAGGTTTAACTACTTCCTTCAACACACTTTTAATTAAAACCAGCATAAGTATTGACATATCCTTCCATGTGTTATGGGAAGTGGCAAAATGCATAGACTAGATCTAGACCCATTAAGCAAAATTGTCACAAACACTATGCTTCGATGAATTTGATTCATGTAGCAAATTAAACATTCAAGACAGAGACAAGAACAGACACAAAAATGGTCATTAACTGCTCCTCTACGCTCAATAAATGAAAACCTGAACCAGAATGTCTAATATTCTCATGGAATTTAAACCATGAGTACAAGACATTCTGAGTTTCAAAATGCCACATTTTATTGGCATAAAATCTCTTTTTGAAATTGTAAAATTGAAAGTACATATCATAAGCGAGTGAAAGGCTCGATCAGACATTGAACCGCCCTGCGCTATTGCTTCCTTTGTATTGCTGCCCCTGTGTCACGGTGACATGTTTTGTTCAGCACCGAAGGGAAATGCAGTAATCTTTCATCAGCCTGCCTCCTCCAAGGGGAAAAGACACATTAAGAACAAGAAAGTGTGCACAGAAACAGCATGTCGTTTTAATGACTGATTGCGACAGGGTCGAAACTGAGACAAATGCCACCAATATTTGAGGCATAAATATTGCAGAAAGTAATCTCCCGTCTGCAAGCACAGCATTTAAAAGATTCTACGCATTCAGCACAGCGAACAACTGAAGATCGACAAATTCAGCACACAATGCCAGAGTTACTGAATGATTCACTGGGGCCATAGGTCAGCCACACTCAGAATTGCTTTATGATTGTGTGCTTAGAGGCATTTTCAGACTGCTGAACAGAATGAAAGTGGTGAATTGACACCACAACCCCTTAGGTTCAAGTTTCTCTGCACTTCACCAAATAATTACAAATTGTGATAATCTACGCAAGTATTTGACTCTTTAGGCCAAACTAATACTATGAAAAATGTTTGTTGTTAACTCTGAGCTACAGACGACCTTTACCTGAACAGTGAGACAGCAGCCGGGAAACAAGTTCATGTGGTATGATTTAATACAGGTGGGCTGCAGCGACCTGCTGTTGTTTGTTATCCATCCTGATTAACACCCAAGCGGGTCGATCTGAGGGTACAGACTGTGAGCAATGGAGGTGGAAAAGGGCTCTGCATCAACAGATGGCCAGAGACTAACGAGAGGCTGGACAGGCTGCGCAGAATACCCTTAGCGATGTGATGTTTCTACACATTTCAAAGCTCAACAAACAACCTGCTGTTGAGGGTTAAGGCCTATACCCGTTGTCTTCACAGTTCTCACATTAAGTTTCTCAGAAGCATCAGATAATAACAGATTAGTGCTGTATTTCAGTCAATGTATCAGTTAATTGCCATGATAGGAGCAGTCTAATGGGCTGAAGTTTGCTTAAAATTCATCTTTACTTTGTCTTACAGAATGCCAAATTTAAAGCCAGTGTGTGCAGAGTTTTGGCATTAAAAGGATTACAGCACCTTTCATAGGAATGTTCTAATCATCCACATAGGCCTAGTTGTGCTTAAAAAAAATCTTGTTATCTATCTTTTTTGAATAGCCAGAAAGACTTGTGTGTGGGCTTCTTTTCATTTAGGACTGAAACCAACTATTATTTTAATATCAATCAACCATTTAGTCTATAAAATATCAGAAAATAGTGAACAATGGCCATCAAAAGATTCCATAGCCCATGGTAACATCTCCAAAGTTGCTTTGTTTTGCATCACACACAAGCAGCAAATCTTCACATTTGAGATGCTGAACCAGATTGCTTGATCAATTATTATCAATTATCAGAATTGTTGCCAATTAACTTTCTGTCAGTTTAATAATCTATTAATCAACTAGTCATATTAGGACTAATCTTCATGGTATAACATAAAAGGTATTCCTTCAACTAGTGCTTAATACTGCACTATCAACAGTTTGTTCAGTCTTGGTTTGAGGGAATTTTCTGTTGAGTGAAGTGTTGCCGTCTACCTGGACAGGGGGTATTTTTTCCCAATTTCAGCATGGGGGTCCTGCTGGCGAATGGCTCGGATGGCGGTGGGAGCTGTGAACATGGAGGAGGCTCCGTTTTCAGACAGGACACGGAAGAACGCCCCAGGGTCTGGAGTGCCCACGGGCTTACCCTTAAAAACAGGCAGTACGGCAACAGCTGTTTAGTTCACAAACTGTAACAGGGATGCAGGCATATAGATCATATGATGGACTGCCTATAGAGCAAATATCAGATACATGGATTATTGTCGAGGCTCAAAAACATTACAGCAATATTTCTACAATGTTCCACAGTGCAAATTAACTTCAACTGTTAACTACAAACCATGAATATTAATAGAGCAGCTGTTTAAAATGGAGAGGCACACTGGATGGCTGCCTTCCAGACAGATGGGTCCAGAAATCCATGGATTAGAAAACACAGTTGCACTATAGGTGTATTGTTTGTCTAGAAGAAAAGATATGGACAAAAGAAGCCTGCAGGCAAATGCCTCCAACAGCAATTTCCATAGTGTTTCTGGTATTCAGCGAGCCTGTCCCTACAGTGCGAAGACAAGTGCAGATGAATGAGAATGGTAAACAGCTGTAGTGAGTTCTGGCTGTCAGTTTTTCTTTGGATAAATATTTGTGTCCGTGTATTGATCAGAGGAAAGACAAAAGGTTGGCAGCATCATGCCTGAAGATAAACTGGCTGCCAGAAGATCCACATGAGACAACCAGCGTGGCTGAAGTCAAACATTGATTTAAGGAAGGCAGATTAATTCATTGCCCAGCAGTGCTGCTTCCTACGGGCGTGCTAATGCAATGAGTAGCCCTCAACATAAGAAATACACTGCAAAACGCACACAGAGAGATCAGCAGACAGACACACAATCCATCTTAGCTCTGGTCTGCAGATTTTTATACATGCTAATAACCCTCCACATAATAAGCAGCCTGCATAGAGAATGTACTCCGCTAGCCAAAGGGTAGTGGACTCACAAAGAAAAGTCAAATTACCTGTAATAATTGGATGCATCAATATCAAGTGGCTGTTCAAAAAACACATTCATGCAGAAAACATTTCATTAAAGCTTGTTTATTCCTTTACCATTCATCTCCATGAGAAGTTAGGTGTGCTGCATGTCAATGTTGTGCTCAGTGGATGGGCAGGGTTTGAACTGATATTGTTTTTCTGAAATATATATATATATATATATATATACCTATCACTGTATATATATATATATATATATATATGTATATATATATATATATATTTGTAGTCCATTCTATTGTAACTTCCCACATCATTTTTTGGTAAAAATTAAAACATGCTTTACAAAATTTAAATGGAATAATA